>JBCFXI010000551.1:0-142475 GCA_038496175.1 Ampulex compressa
TATATATATGAAATGGAATCATATTGTTCTATGGCAATTTTAGCGCGAGACGGTCTGCTGTGCGACGAACAGTGCTCCGAAGAGGGCTGCTGGGGCCCAGGACCAGCGCAGTGTCTATCCTGCAAAAACTTCATCCGTGGAAACGTGTGTCTCCAGGACTGCACTGCACCGGGGTAAGTTGACGAGAGAGAGATCCTCGAAGATTCTTTCCGATAACCTTCCAATAACGCATACTACTTTTGTCCGACCAAATTTGCCCACCTCAGATCATGGATTGAAGGTAAACCCAATGCGAGGGGACTACGGTCTCAGCTTGTCGTATCTTTGTGTCAGCCTTGCACTTATTTTTCTTTCTTACCGAACGTTGCACTTGTGGCATTGATCGTCGTATGCACGTTCCATGTGTAAGCACGGAGATGATTTCGCTCGAGCAAAATCACTCGCGCTCACGGCATTCGCCTTTGGGGTTTTAGAATTTACCAGGCGGACGAAAAGACCTGCAAGTCGTGTCACGAGGAATGCGACGGCTCCTGCACGGGGCCAAACGCGGACCACTGCCTGAAGTGTAAGCACGCGAGGGACGGCCCCTTCTGCGTGCCCGAGTGCCCATCCTCCAAGTACAACGACAATGGCCAGTGCAAACACTGTCACGAGAACTGCGTAGGCGGATGCGAGGGACCGGAGAACAACATAGGCGCTAACGGATGTCACAGTTGCGAGAAGGCAATTCTAAACGGCCACGTTCCCGAAGGGTGTTTGCAGAAGAAAGAGCCGTGTCCTGACGGTAAGATCTTCAGATTCGTAACGTCATTCGCGCGACATTTTACGTCTGACGGAGAAAGCGGAGGAATTTATCAGCTTTGGTATCGTACAACTGACCATCGCGGAGGAGTGTTATTTTTTAAAAGTTTCCTGATCTGAAATATTCTGTGTAATAAAAACCGATGCTGTGGAAAAATTATATCGAATATATCGATAGAGAATTCTTGCTGCGTATATATTGAGTAACAGTTGCGTGTAATTGCGAATGCAACGCTTCGAAGTTGGCATGTTTGCGTATCGTCTATTCGCTTGGCAGCAGCAATTTCATAATAAATGACTTTTAATTTATCCCGAGTACTAAATGGCCACTGCGGTTTACCGTTACAGGGCACTACTACGAGTGGGTAAATCCTCAGCAGCAAGGAGCTCTAAAGCCACTGGCCGGCAAGGCGGTGTGTCGTAAATGCCACCCACGTTGTAAGAAATGTACGGGATTCGGTTTTCACGAGCAAGTGTGTCAGGAGTGTGCCAAGTACAAGAGAGGCGAACTCTGCGAAAATCGGTGCCCGCCGGACCATTTTGCGAATCCCGACACGCATCTTTGCATACCTTGCTTCAGCGAGTGTCGGGGCTGCTTTGGGACAGGGGCCAACCAGTGTTACAAGTGTCGGAATTATAAGATATACATCGTAAGTACAGTGATACGAATAAATCAAATATTTTTTAAACAAAATAAAGTGTGCCCTAAATCGAAGTCTATGTAGAATAATAATACCTATAGAAACAAATGTAATAATTCTTCTCGGGCTAAGAAATACGTTATCATATATATATAACAATTCTCATATATAAAATAGAATGCTGTTAGATTTCTTGTTATTCTATTCTATTCAGTCATGGACTTAAAATCTTTATCTTGATATATTACACGTTTGCTATTTATCCCGAAAACGATACTTATTCAAAACTAAAGGTCTACTGCAAATAAAATATCGAATGCGATAAAAAACTCAGGTAAAAACAGTAGTATATAAATTTCTAATAAACTTCCAAACGTCCATGATACATCGTATCTACGTGCCCCAAGTACTTCAGAGCCTCGCCTTTGATTCCAGGATGGCGATCCAGCGGACAACACGACGGCGTTCAACTGCACGGAGTCCTGTCCACCCGAATATCCTCACAAGATCTTCCCCCCGAACAGCGAGCCCTACTGTTCCCTGGAAACCGTCGGTCTCGGATTTCAAATGGACAACGAGCTCCAGCCCGCCCTGTTGGCGGGTGTAGGTGTCTTCACCGTCGTCTTCATCGTGGTGGCAGCGGTGATCGTGTACTTCTGGCGCGTTCGTGCTAAAGCAAAGGAGAACACGGTGAAGATGACCATGGCCCTGACCGGCCTGGACGACAACGAACCTCTGCGACCAACCGGCGTTAAACCCAATCTCGCGAAACTACGTATCATCAAGGAGGAGGAGATGAGAAAGGGCGGCATTCTGGGCTATGGCGCTTTTGGCAACGTCTACAAGGGGGTCTGGGTACCGGAGGGGGAGAACGTGAAGATACCGGTCGCCATAAAAGTCCTGCACGATGGCACAGGTGCCAACACCTCGAAAGAATTCCTGGACGAGGCTTACATCATGGCAAGCGTCGAGCACCCCAATTTGCTGCAGTTGCTGGCGGTCTGCATGACCTCGCAGATGATGCTGGTCACTCAGCTGATGCCTCTGGGCTGCCTGCTCGACTTCGTGCGCAGGTTCAAGGACAAGATAGGCTCGAAGGCTCTGTTGAACTGGTGCACGCAGATCGCGAGGGGGATGGCCTACCTCGAGGAGAGAAGATTGGTTCATCGCGATCTCGCCGCGAGGAACGTGCTCGTGCAAACGCCTAACTGCGTGAAAATCACGGACTTCGGTCTGGCGAAACTCCTGGACATCAACGAGGAGCAGTATAAAGCGGCTGGCGGCAAGATGCCTATCAAGTGGCTGGCGCTCGAGTGCATCCAGCACCGTGTCTTCACCCACAAGTCCGACGTTTGGGCGTTTGGCGTGACGATATGGGAGGTGCTCACCTACGGTGGTAGGCCGTACGAAAACGTGCCGGCTCGAAACGTGCCGGAATTGTTGGAGAAGGGTGAGAGATTACCGCAACCCGCGATCTGCACGATCGACGTTTACATGATCATGATCAAGTGCTGGATGCTGGACGCCGAGTCTAGGCCCAGCTTCAAGGAACTGGCGGAAGACTTCGCGAAGATGTCGCGAGATCCTGGCCGATATCTTGCCATTAAGGGTGACAAATACATGAGGCTACCTTCGTATACATTACAGGTGAGTGAGGATCGTGAAAACTAATCGACTTTACTACGATAAGCGTCACGTCAGTCACCGGTGACTGACACTGAACTTTACGTTTAGGCCGCGTCAGTCACTGGTGACTGAGAGCGTACTTCTAAGCAGCGCTTGTAGCCTAAAGGGGATTTTCTTATAAATTCGCATGGCACTCAACGTGTCACTCAACTTATTCTTCAACTCCCTAAGGGAATCTTGGTAAATTAAAATTCGCGGAAAATTAAGTCTCACGATAGCTTTTTATCTTCGTCCACGACATTACTTTGATCCTTCTTTATTTCAAAGCTACCATTAGAACATTCTCTCTTTTTTTTTTTTTTAATTAAACAGGCGAATGCATAATATTCTTTCCGTTTTTCAGGACGAGAAAGAAATGATAAGGAACCTCGCGTCGGCCATGGACGGACCCGAGGCTCTAGTAGATGCCGACGAATATCTGCAACCGAAATCCAGAGCCCCTATACCGCCTGGAATTTCGGCATCGAGTACCTCCGGCTCGCCACCGAGTACGCCGGTAAAAACTTGTTGGCCAAACGGAAAGCCACTGGCGGCCGACTCGCCGACTCCTCAGAATCAGCAGAACTGGGACAGAGAGTTGCTCAGGTACGGCGCGAATCACGGAAACGGGACCGCGACGCACGAGGCAGGAAATTCTGCCCAGCACGCGCATTATTCCCATCCAAATGGTCACTGCGGTCACGTAGCTGGATCGGATAGCTCGAGCTCGAGGTACTGCTCGGACCCACTGAAGATGGTCAGCGTCAGAGGTGAGTTGTAAAACTCTATTTCCGTGTATTGAACAAAAAAGATGCATGTATTCGAAAAATTGTTTCGCAGTTTTGAGTCAAAGATTTTGATAAATTCAGCAGTGAGTCGATTTAGCGGAGAGAAAATTTTTGCGACGAACACGCAGGATAGTTGATCGAAATCGATCGTTTAGTGGCACTTTCGATGGATTTCAGATTGCGATGTAACCGACGACTGTTTCGACGCCGAGGTTAATACCGCGCATCAACAGGCTCAAGTAGGAAATCTGAAATTAGACTTGCCATTGGACGAAGACGACTATTTGATGCCATCGCCGCAACTACCGGCGAACACAACGCAATACATGGATCTCATAGGGGATACTAAGCCTTCCGGTTAGTATTAGAAACCAGTGAATAGTTTAATAGTAAACGCAATTGTGTTCAATCTATCGCTTACGTCACCTTAATATTATTATTAATGTTAATATCAACGAGAACAAGAATTTCTTTGCGTGCAACAAATATATACACATGTGTATAAATAACTATAAATAAATAGCCGGATCAAAGAAAAATATTGAAATTATTACTACGTCGATTTATCAAATTCCGTTTGATAAATTAATGAAAATTAATTATAATAACTAAAGTATATGAAAATTCGTAGAATCTGCGATGCTTATTTAATTTTTCGTTAATCCTCAATTTCCAGCTCCAGAGCCGGAAAAGGTTGCGTGGAAGTATCCCGAACGGATGAACAACATCGGGTGGAAGTACCCTGACTTCCTGACTGTCCAGGGGAAAACCTCGCTGGACAATCCCGAGTACATAATGTCGCAGAACGAGGGACCGCTGGCGCCGCAAACTTTGGGCATTCCAACGCCGGACATGGAGAAGGTCCTGACCAACGGAGCCTTCGGATCTCAGGTCAGACAGAGGAGCTCCGAGGAGGAGTCGGACCACGAGTACTACAACGACTTCGATCGACTCGAGCGCGAGTTGCAGCCGCTGAAGCCTCTCAGGAAGAACGAGACGACGGTCTGATCCTAGGTTTCGAACGGACAGTAAACTTCGTGAAGGACTCGAGAAAAGCCGCGCGAACGATTAGGCGCGGAGGCACGACCGATGTTCCTCGAAGGCGTCCCTCGCGAGAGATTCGACGGACCGATCTCGGATGCGACTGAGAAAGCGGAGGATGGGTGCACGGGACGTCGAAACGAAACCGGCTCTTCGATATATCGAGGATGCTTCACAGTACTTAGAAAGGACGCTTCGCTCAAGTGCCGTGCTTGATTGTGATTAGGTCTAAGGTACGAGAACAATGCGAATTTTCCAGTAAGTAAGGCAACGAGGGATTCACGGAGGTGCGTCGAACGCGGATAAAAGCCCTCGCGCGCGTGTACGACGAACAAGTAGTGCAAAGATATTCTTAATGTGCCATTCGCCGTGGCTTGTAAATAACGTACTGTCTACCATTGTCAAATGGTCACTGAGATTTTAAGGATCAACCTGCAGTAATGGCATAGACGATTGTCCCCCTTTTATATCTCATCTTACTTTCGAGTTTTGGTGTAGTCTTCGATACATGTCCTGCGTGGTACGATTTCGATGGTAGCGGTCTTCTTATTCCCCTTGTCTTTTTAACCTTTTGCAGTCGATGGTATCCGGACGTCGATTATATCATTTGTTGCTCATTTTTGCCCTGCATTTTTGAAACTACGTTTAAGATATTTACACGTCCACTGCCGCACTTGTATTTTAACTTTGTCAGAGATTTTACGTCCTTGATGAGAATTTTCGAAAAGACACGTCGACTGCAAAGGAATGAAGCGAACGTATCTCGAGCTTGATGGAAGCTCAGAATACCGCAGAAATTGAGAGCTGCTACCGACGACAACGGAAATACACGCGTAACTCTTTTTCTATCGATGGAACGAGCGTTTGCAGAAGTATACTCTTCCTTCACGCGACGAAATTATCTCTGAAAATGGGATCGCCTTAATCGTCGTACGAGATGTCGGCATTCGTACGCGGGGTCGCCTGCACGATTTCCAAGCCGAGCGTATGGAAGTTTCAGCGGACGTTAGGCGACTCTAGTATGAAGCGTCCACGCGGTTCGCCGCTGACTGTGATAAGAAACATTCTATTTCTCCTCGAGAACACTTAAAAATCACTACTGTAATTTACTCCCTTCATTCTTACGTCGCAGTAAACTACGACAGTACGACGAATTGTCTTAATTTACTGCACGATGTTTAACGTGTGGTTGCGCAGCCGGGAAGCTATGCACGGTAAATCAAACCGAATCGAATGGAAACAGCGGAGACCATCGTTCTTCTCCAAATTTCCGACATCCTGTCGTGACCCTACCTGAAAGGTACGCTCCTCTATCCTTTCTCCTTCAGTGCAAATCATCTCGACAGCCTTTCATGCCATCTTGTCTTCGTAAGTGCGTCAATATAATTGGCTTCGACTGGGATTAATGCGATGCGTTCGATTTTTATGCGAAATCCGATTGTACATAGATTAGCGGTTAGTGCGTATGCGGGACTTCTACGAGTGTAGAAAAAGAAAAAGTACTTGAACGAGTTAAGTAGTAATATCGTCTAAACGGGCACAGAGCTGGTATGAGAATACGAAATTGTGCCGTGTAATCATAGAATAGGACGTGCCATGTTGTACAGGAAAAAAATATACAAAAGAACAAATTTTCTACGAAACGAATTATATTTGTATTTAAGGAAATTTTTACGGAAGCCCCTTTCCACCCATGTCTTAATGTAGAGGTGCATGAGCGCGTGCAAGATTGATGATCCGTCGTGGAGCAAGGAGAAAAAAAGGGAGAGTCGTAGAAAATAGTATCGTCGTGCATTTTTTCTGTGATAAAAAAAAAGGAAAGAGAGGACGAAGCTCGAGAAAAATGCCACGGATTCTGCAACGTGCTTGTAAAAAGTAATCACAAGGATTTCCAATCTCGCTACGCGCGATGTGCGTTATATTATTATTAACGATTTAAGCCAATACGTATCGTGTACATTGCGTTAAGTATTACTAATTATTATTATAACGATTCCTTTTTGTAATATATCATTCATCGTGCGACACGGAACAGCATGAACCGCGGGAAAACGAACGTTTATTCGGCTTTTATAAATTGTCTATCCACGTCTCTTCTTCCTCATTCCCGATGATTTTACGTTAACCAGACTTCAAGTGAGCGTTTGAATTAAAAATTGTACATTGTATTTGATCGCGAGAAGAGATACGTAGCTGCGAAGAATTGCATTTGCCATTCGGTTGTGGATATAGAACTTATAGATCTTTATTATATCATTATATATCATAAAAATTGTTGTAATAAAGAACAATCATCATTCTTACATGGTTTATTTCACTCTACCCCCTCTTCTACGTCCTTCAACGTAGCATCATTTACGCGGGACTCTATATCGGTATTGCATTTTAACTATATATATAGGAGTATAAATATGAAAATACGAATTCAGAATTGGGCAACTGAATTTCTAAGAATTTTTTTTTTACCGATCCATTCTTCGAATTCACCATACATGTAAAATTTCATACTTGTCAGCATATCGCGCGTGTTACGTAAACGCGGTAAGAACATTTTTGCTGATAGTAATGTATCTGGCGTGTGTCTGGTGATAAGGCCGCGCCCATATACACATCACAAAGCACGCATATTTACGTATATATTCAAAATAAATGTGAACGTGTTTTGGTATTCGGACACATCGTTTACAATGGACAATTAAGCCTTCCACTGCGACGATTTGAAACTGTTTCGTTAGTCGGGCGCAGGTCGTCGTCGGATGCGGATCCACGCTGGGATTATTTATATCGAGCATTCCCGTATTTACCGTTCATTTTGTGCATAGAGAGTCTAAGTGCATTGTACGACGAAAATAGAACCAAAACTAACACTATTAGAGGATTCATGAACATTTTATTGATTAATATCTCTTACGAATAAATGATCATGCCTATTTGATAAAGACGTAAACACATGTCTTCGTGGTGTCGACATAAAGATAATAAAGGACTTTAAAAGATCTGTAGCTAGGCGATACTGAGACACGCGTTAGTATAATTCGCTATTAAAATATATCGCCGCTTACTTCGAAAGGGGATTATCTAAGTATGGAATGCAAATCAGTTCTTCCAATAAATCGACAGTAATTGTGTGTAGTTAAACGTTTCGTTATCTTACAAAAATCTCCTGCTGGAATTTTCGATCCAGAAGTCCATGAATCGTCCCTTCGCGGAGCGTCATTAATGTAATTTGTAAAATATTTGCCACAGAATCAACTTTACGAAAGTTACGACAAAAGTACGCCAAATTCAACCAAAAGCTCATGTAATGCTCTTCGCGGGCTTGCATGACTAATCAAGATAAATATCCCGATAGCGACTCGAAGAATATTTGTCAGAACTATATAGAAACAACATGGATGTAGTACACGATCCACATTTAAGGCACCTCTTTGATGGAGATTCCACGTTCAATGTTTATAATAATGAATCGACCAATTTATCGGTTGGGGCACCTGGTCCTGACATACTCAGGCACTGTATTGATGTAATAAGTAGATCAACGCGGCACAGATTGGTGAGATTTTATGATTGACATATTGTCCGCTTTAACATACCCGACATCATATAATACAGCGTTTGTTTGTTTTTTTACCATTTTGTGTAAAACTACCTTTGTATGTACACGAATTCTACTGCAATAATCAGTACCTCACGCAATATCAAACTTTTGCAATGTCATATTATTTTAGGTGGTAGTTGATCGAGTCAACGTTCAAATATTAAAACTGTCAAGAAGACAGTCTGTCGGCTGTCGACGTAAATGATTTAAATGCGAACTAAAAAATATCGTTTCTCTAGGACGAAGAAGAAAAGGAGGGAAACTATTATTTATTTCAATACGGTGCCACTGCTGGACTATGGGAATGCCGCGAAGAATTGTCGAAGTTTTTGAGCAGACGATACGGCGATCCGGTAAAAAGGGAGCACTTGATCTTGACATGTGGGGCATCGCATGGCCTACAGCTCTTACTGAATACCGTGCTTTCGCCAAACGGAATAATCTTCGTGGAGGAAGTTACCTACATGTGTGCACTTGATGCTTTTAGACAATTTCCGCTCATGAAAATAGTTACCGGTATGCACGAAATGTGTTATATTTGTCGGTAATAATCAATCATCACTAATGAAAAAAAAGCTAATGTTAATTTCAAATCGTCTTCTATGCGTAAGATATTTATTTCTCATAGCGATACAAATAGTTGCTATTGAGAGATCCACAATGTCATACTTTATAAACGTAAATTACGATTATAAAATGGTTAAAAAATGATCTATCCTTATGCGAACAGTCCCGATGAAGGACGATATGGTGGATTTAGACGCGCTCGAGGAATTAATCATATCGGAGAAGAGAGACGACTTCTTTCTCAACGATCAAAAGATATTTTGGGCTATCTTTTACACTATTCCGACTTTTCATAATCCAACTGGAACGACCTTGTCGCCAGGTAAATAAGGAATTATTTAAAAAGTGTGATAGAAATGCTAATAGAAATATGCATTTCGATATGCGGTAAAGGAGGACATGCAAATATAATGTTTTTTTAAACAGAAAACTGCAAGAAATTAGTCAAGATAGCCCGTAGTCACTCCATATTGATTGCTTGCGATGACGTGTATAACTTGCTGCATTATGGAAATGGCAATCCGCCACATCGCCTTCTGTACTACGACGACCCGGAGGATCCTAATTATGAAGGAGGCAACGTCGTCTCTAATTGCTCTTTTTCGAAAATTCTTGCGCCGGCAATTCGCTTTGGGTGGATCGAATGCAGTCCAAAGATTGTTAATATCACCAAAAATTCGTACATGTTTTTTTGTTGAAAAATATATCATAAATTTATTAGCCTATAATTAAAATTATTTTGACAACCACAATTTTTTTCACACTGATATCATCTATAACTGGCACATTATTACTCTGAATTAAAGCCATTTCATTCAACTTCTGTAGAATATTTAAAAATAAAAACCAAAACCAAAAAATTGCAAGAACTTTGAAAAATTTAGACATTGATTCTTGACTTGCTCGTACGTTTCATAGAACACAATTTATAGCAAAGCACAAAGATTTATGAATATAATTGCTATAGACGAAGATATTTGGCGGACATTTCAACCTTTCAAGTCTGTATTTAAATCTTTCTAACATAGGGCTTTTGGTGAATAAAGAGTCATGCTTCGCATGAATGTTACGTTGTTCCGTTTATACGCGTAGCTCAGAGGGCACGTGACATTTATGAATGCAAAGGAGTAATGAAATCCAAGCCGAAGAAGTATAAATATGACTATTAGGTAGATGATCATAATTCTTTTGTAGAGGTATACTGCAAAGTGGAGGGGCGGTGAATCATTATGTCTCTGGGGTTATCGCCAGCTTGCTTGAGCAAAAACTCGAAGATGAATACCTAGACAGGCTCATCCAAATTTATCGAGTAAGTCTCTCATTACAAATACACTTTGGTCATTTTGGTTGAAGTACAATAATCTTTCGCAACGTGAGCATAATATTGAGAAAATATCAACAGAGAATGTGTTAAGCAGACTGTAAACAAAGATTCTCATATTTATATACGACCATTGGCTAGTTTATTTAGTTTTCCAAGTAGAACTCTATTTGGTGAAACTTATATGCATATATAATGCGTTAGTAATATCGTAATGAAGATTCAGAGAATGAATGAATTTGATAATAATGCCTTTTTAAAAAATTCATTGATACAGTACATGTGAGTTGATTGTATGACACTTGTGAAATCGGGAAGTATTTTCGTATATCGCGCTAAATGCACAATAGAATTCTTTTAGTTTTTTATTATGTTTATAATGTCATTTGCTAATTTCTCAGGAACGACTAAACGCGCTGTGCGCTACTTTAAATCGATACCTTCCAAGTTCCTGTTCTTATCGACGCCCTGGGGGAGGTTATTTTGTTTGGGTGCACCTTCCAGAAGGTATAGCCCCTTATATGCAACCTGATTAAGGTTTTACATTCTTAAATATTGTACATCTTTATTTATAGGGCTGGACGGAGCTGATTTCGTTAAATGGTGCCAAAAAGAATATAAAGTATCAGCAATACCAGGTGCACGTTTTTCGAACACTGGTAAATGCAAGAGTTTTTTACGGCTGAGCATAGGTTTTCACACAAAAGAAAGATTAGAAATGGCAGCGCAAAAACTTTGCAAAGCGCTGCTCCATTACATCAGAAATGGAAAACACAATGACAGAGAGTAGATGGCTGCCAGAACGTGGAATATAATGAAATATCTTGCATTTTGTATTAAACAATATTGTAATAAAACGGTTGTCAGGGTTGTTAATGTACTATTTTATTTAATAACGTACAATAAACGTAGTCTAATCTGGGTTCAGTACAAGTAGTACATAAAAATGCAGATAACGATTATTCTAGAACACGAAGGAGCTCCTTTTGCTTTGCATCTAGCAATTCCTTTGCCTTATCAACATATTGACGAAATAAAGCATCTATCGAGTTCTCAATCCTATGAGCTAGATTCAATTCCATTCCATTATCTTTCTCTTTCTTCACCTTTTTTATGTGTTCATTCCGAACATCCCTGAGTTTATCATTGCAATTATTAAACAATGATTTTGCATGTTTTGCTAAATTTTCCCTGTGTTCCTTTGTCACTCTATTTGGTTATAAAAAAGAATTTATTTTTAGAGTAATTCTCATATAGAGTGCTAGAATTATTATTAAAAAGAGTAGAAATAGAGACATAAGAAAGTGAAGATGTAAACTTACTTTGGAGTTTGTACATAAATTGTTGTCCCTTCTTGTTGAGGATTTAATCTCATCTGGGTTGAAGATAAAGCCTTTAAAATATCTGGTATTGTTTGAGGGAAGGCAGATGCATTTAATACTAAAAGTTTTGGTTTGCGACTGATCTGTACTAGATCTTGCAACGTATACTCATCCCCTTCAAATTTAATAGGCACTTGTTCAATAGCACCAATAGTAGAACGCAATGAAACATATTTTATCAATTGTTCTTTGAAAACTTCTAATGCTTTGTCGAAATGCGCCACGAGCTTCTCAGCGTCTACAGCCTGCGATATTTCTCTAAAATCTATGTGCACTTGTGATTTGTTTGTTGTTTTTCCAGTTTTCACTCTGGACAAAGTACATGTGGTAGAAAATTGTCTCCTTAACTGATTACAAACAGTGTTATGATGCTGAAGCGATGTCGCAGGTATGTAATATTTATCATAATTCACAATATTTCTGTATTGTGAGCAAGAATAATTGGAGTTCTGCAGGCTTATTGTTACAAGTCTACGTCTCAATTGAAGAAGCTTCCGCATTTTTTTTTTTTAAATTGCCGTATAATTTGCCCCACTGTTATTATTGTACTTTATAAATGTTCTTATCAAATACGGTTAAAATAGACTTGCAATCATTAAAATATTATCTACAACGAGCAGCAGTGAGGTTGAGGTTTGGTAACATTATATATGCATGTGAAGAGTAAAGTTTTGAGAATCACTGTACATTGAGGTTTGTGTGTTTCAAATTTCTGAAATTCGCGATATACTTTATTTAAAACAACATACTTGTATATAATGCACTAAAATACCCTAGGGTAAAATCACACCGGGTTTTATTATTACTAGAACGATGAAACTGCCAGTGTAAACATTGAGGGTAAGTGTGCTATCCACTAACTGAATTGCTTGCCAAAATTCAATTTCTGCATTAGCTACTAAGCTTCTTATAATAGCTATATTACTACAATTTGTACAGAGCGAATCAATAATTTGTTCCGCGACCCCTGAAGGGGAGCAAGGAGAAGTTGGAATGCAATCGTGGAGGTGCCAAGTGGCAGCGACAGGTTGGACCTGGTTTATCGACTGTACGCTCGTCATGCGCGCGATGTACAAACTGGGCCAAAATTTATAATTATACCCGGTGTAATACATATTGATATATATTATTGCATTGTTCATAGAAAATGGAGAATATGATATTACGAAACCTAATATAAGTTATTGGTAGTATAAAGAGAAAAAAAATGAGGATATTAGGTTTCAACATTGAAAAAATGTCCTTTGAGAAGAAACTTTTGCATCTTAGTTGCTTCTTATGTGTTCCTAAAATCAGTTGCTTCGCCAATTGCTTCAACAAAGTAACTAAGATACAAAAGATTCTTCTCGAAGGACATTTCTTTAATGTTGAAAGCTAATATCCTCATTTTCCATCTCCTCATACTGCCAATAACTTATATAAGGTTTCGTAATATCATATTCGCCAGTTCTTATGAATAATGCAACAATATATATCAATGTGTGTTACACCGGGCATGATTATAAATTCCAGCGTAATTTGTAAATCGCGCGCATGACGAGCATAGAATTGATAAACCAGGGCCCGCCGGTTCCTGCCACTGGGCACCACCACGATCGCATTCCAGCTTGTCCTTGCTCCCCTTCAGGGGTCGCGGAACAAATTATTGATTCGGTTGTATCGTCCATGCTCTACGTTAGAGTATTGAAACTTCGACCAATCTGCTATTGGTTAACAGAAATTAGAATTGGGTCTGATTTTCAAAACCGTATAAATTACTTTATGCGTGAAGATTGGAAAATCACTGGCGGATGATCACCAGATAAGGATCGGTAAAAAAATAGTATATTGTATGCCATCTCGGTTGGAACATTGAAGAGAAGAAAGATTAAGGTTCAATTATTTGTAGTTTGATAGCAGAAGTCATATTAAAAGTAAACATTGTTATGCTACGTTTCGTAGTATTCTATGCAGTCGTCTTAGGTGTCATTGCAGAAGTAATTTTCTAATATTTTTAGCAATTCTAATATGACATCAGAATGTGCTCATCGAAATTTACATTATGATATAAAGTAATCATTTATAATAAAATCCTTTCTATTCTACCAAATTTCAGGGTTATTATAATAAGATTCAAAATACGCGATGCTGTTACTATAGCAATTTTATTTTGGCCTTTTATTTTGAGTATTATTGTATATTTACGACATTCAATCGATTTTAAAGTCAATCAGTCATCATAAAATAATGAAAATTCAAATCATTTTGCAGTACAAGGATTGCTTGTTCTCCACAGGTATTCTGATATAATACCACCTTGGATTGCACTGAAATGTACGAAGTACAGTAGTCTATTTCCTGTTTAACACGGCAGCCCAATGTTTCATTCCTTTGATTTATCTCTTTCCTGCGATAGCAAACTACTTTTGAGACAAAGTATTTTTTATGAGTTATCAAAGTCTTGCTGATATAAATCAAGCTGTATCTTTTAAATATCATCTATAAGACACTGTGAAGGTGAAGCAACATGAACAAAACACCAGTTTCTATTCTTCAAGAAATGATGATAAAGAAAAAAATTGTCCCAAACTATGAACTTATACACAATGGTGGAGGTACCCATATAAATACCTTTGTTTATCGAGTTTCTTGTGATGGTTTATCTGCTACTGGAATGGGACGCTGCAAGAAAGATGCTAAGCACGAAGCAGCGAAAGCAATGTTAGAAACAATAGTAGTACACAGGGGTTACCTGCCTCTGCCGCCATCTCCAGCACAGTCTCCTGTAAGAACGCCGTTACCTGAGGCGATACCAGCACCGCCCAGAGCTCGAGGAAGCATGTCCTTTATCAATGCTATTGGTGCTTTAAAGGTAAACATATTTTTCAGACATGTTTTAGAGTAGGATTAAGTTAAATTTTCTATAATGCATTTCTACTTTCTGTTTGAATGATTTTAGGATGTATGCTGTGAGAACAATTTGCAAGAACCTGAGTATATTCCTATTAGTGATGTTGGACCACCACACGCAAGGGTTTTTACTATTCAGTGTGTTGTGGCAACATTTAAGGAAGAAGGAATTGCAACTACAAAGAAGCAAGCCAAACACGATGCTGCGAAGAAAATGCTAGATCGGATAAATGATTTGGTTGTTGACCTAAAACCTGCAGATGATTCTGTAGGAGCAGAGTGTAAAGTACGTAAACAGGAACTTATAGCTAATGAGATTGCAAAAGCTCGTTATCCAGAATTAACCAAGATGCCAAACATAAAGAAAGTAAATTTGGGACTTCGATTATCACAATATCATATAAAGTTAAAAGAATCTGTAGAAAAAGAAGCGCAGAAAGATATTTTAGAAAAATTGCCTTCTTTTATACCAGAACACAGTGACGATATAAGTGATGAAGTGATCGACCGATTATTGTTAGATTTAACAGATTTTTTCTCAGGATTAAATGTAGAATTTTCAGTTTTTGATTTAGAGACTCGAGAGGAAGATGAATTTGCTGTAGCTATGCAACTTAATACATCTCCTCTAATCGTAGAAGTATCAGTAAATAAAAGCAGTATTAAAGCTAAACAATGTACTCTGGAAAAGTTTATAAAATCAGTTATGTTTTTGTTGGAATAAACCAAGAAATGTCTTTAAATGAAGATGGAGAAAGCAAGGAAAGAACTGTTACCTAATGTACCTAAAATATGTAGACTTTTCTATGCCTAATATGTTTTAAAAAACTTTCAGTATCATGTTAAATGAAATAGGTGTACAACTTTGCACCGTCGGCTTTTTCCAGAAATTCGAGGCTTTATTGTAAAAAACTGGTTATATATTTATGATTCAAAATATTCTTCATCAATGGCCACTATTTTCTCCCATCATTCTGGCAGTGTACGAATCCCACGTTGAATAAAGTCATCCATAACTAAAGCCATTTATAGTATACGGTGGAAGCAAAGTTATATACCTAATATTATTTTTCTCATTGTTCTGATACTGATAAGTTTTGGTCACTTTTTATTTTTGACATCTAATGCGTCTTTAAAGTGACTATGTTGATACTATCGCATATAATTGTAAAACCACATTATATTTTTCTGTTTGTAGTCGTTGTTTAAAAAATTGTTCGTTGTTATTTTAAATAACGATTTCAAGAAAAATATATTTTGCATGAAACATAACCTTGGCCATGATTGTCAGCAGTACTGAAACAGTTTGATGATTACTTATCAAACTGAAATATGCGTGAGAAAATTTGAGAATATCTTCATTGCAGAATAGAATTTCGAAGGTACGAATTTTATTCCTTCATAATATTACCGAAACTTCGATCACATTTTATTTACTATTGAAATTTTAAGTTGTGCCACATTTTTATTAATCCGTTGAATTAATTTGTTAATTTTCCACATTAATTTATGTAGGGAACCAGTAGACTGGTGGGTAATATAGAATTATTTGGAAGTTTGAAATTTGAGGTTGAAATTATTTTTACTGAGTAAAGCTTTTAGACATGTTCAACGAGTGTAATCATGTTCAAACAATTACATTTTGGAATATCAGAATGCCAGTATATTTTTTGTGTCTATTCAGCTGACATATTATTTTCTTAATATAATAATACCTATGACATATGACAATTATAGCCTTTGTATAATGTTCAAAGATTCGTGTTATCCGAAGAATGAAAAAGGGAAAACACGAAGAGGGTACTGATTAGTTTTTAAATTATTTGAGTTGCTAGGTATTCTTGATGCCATGTATTGAAAATACATCATTTTTTATTTTTCAAATGTGACGGTTTACCAACACTTTGTTCAGTGGCTTATATCTCTATGAAGAACAAATTTATCATTTTGATGTCAATCCTTTATGAATAACAGATACAGAACTAGTGTAATTCTCAGAACTTTATGGTAAACTTTGTGATGTATGAAATATTTTTTTTTTTTTTACCGTTTCCTATTGAACTTCATTCAGCGCGAAATTATTTACTGACTTACTTATGATATCTTCGAATATATTTTACTCAACATTCTTATTTTATTTCGGGACATACTATTTTTCGTTACTTTTATACCTTATCATCGTAAAATCCTGAGAATTTTGTTGATTTACAATTTATAATAAATAAAAAAATGTGGTTTTCGTTAACATTTCTTCTACTGCACATTACGTTTTGTTCCTTTCTGTTTTCATCTTCCTTCTTTCTCTCCGTTTGCTTCTATTAATGAATACAATGTCAGGAAATAGCTTCGATCCTCGAGAACTTATTTAATATCGCATAGGAGCGCTACGCCGCGGAGTGTCCAATGTCGAGGATTGTGATCGGTTTCAAAATCGATGGAACCTACGTATTTCGCATCTGTCCTTTGGGGCTTTCTATATATTGGACACTCGTAAAGCTTCGGATCCTTTCCTGCGGTGGTATTTATCGCGTATATATAAATCACTGGCATTTGCTCATACAACACTTTTGGCTTGCTCTCCACGAGTTTACCAGCTCTACGATCGAGCGAGGCACCCTCCAAGAATAGACCGTGCACATACACCCCTTCCTCGGGTGGATTTTTAATATCTTCCTTGTTGTAGCGCGTAATTAGATTTTGCAACACCACCGAATCCAGAGCCCAACCCTTGTGCGCCCTCGTTACTTCCTGATACGGTTTCATTAGTTTTTCGAGAGATTCTTAATCGTGCCGTATTTAAATATGACCTTGAAAATTCACCTGTCTCATGGCCGTGAGGAATCCTTGGGGATTGAAGAAACCGGTCATCCAGAAGACTTTAGGTCTACCGTGCGCACACCACTGCCTAAATTGGGCATCTCGCTCGAGCAGCTCCGTGTACCAAAAGCCCAAGGTTGCCGATTCCCAGGAAATTTTGAGCCACTTATCAGGAATGCGAGCGTCGTACATAGAGTCGAGGGATTTGCGTAAACCTTGACTCATTACGATGGTACCGTCGATGGCTAGTTTTAAATCTGTTAGCGTACTCCGTACCTCTTTGATGACCTTTGATATTCTAAAAAGTTGTTAGGTCGATAGGCTGATATACATTAGGATTATACGATTGGTGCGTTCATCGAATTTTTTCATATTATTTTGGCGTTGATCGAATACACTGACATCGATGTATCCGGAAACTATTAAAATATCTGTTTATATTGATCGTGATTGTCATAATAAGCAGGAGAATTATTCGATCTATACACACATTATATGCAATAATTTTTCTAAGCCCGGCCGCTTACTTTCGAAATTATCCATTAAAAAGTTTACCTGTCCACTTCCTGTCTTAAAAATATATTCATGGGCAGCAGTGCACCCATTCTTTGGAGAGCGTCTTTCACCTCGAAAGAATTATACTGCTTAGGTAATTTCGATAACATGTCATCCGCGAGTTTGTATACAACAGTCTCCCTGGTCTCGCCGCCCTGGGCTCCTCCCTCTTTTGGTTGCACGCTGAGAATTGTGTCGAGTATGCCTTTAGCCGTGTTTATCTGGTAGGTAATGTCAGCATTCGGATGTAAGCCAAAGACTTCCGGAGTATCGGTACTCGGTAGGCTATCTATGTAGTCTATATACCCCTGAAGATTGCGACTCTGAGGTACTTTGTATGCACGGTAGAATTCGAAGCCAGGTCGTAGGAGTACATCGCAGAACCAAACGTGAGTGAATGTTGTGAGTAAACGTTTATCGAAATCATCCGTTACTCTACCGCCGTATTGCACCTAAGTGTAGCATAATTACCGATTATTGAACTAATCTGAGTAGTTTATACTACAATAGTGTATCCTGCATTTAAAAAACATTTTGCCAAACCTCTCCTAGCATATAGCAAACCGTCGGCCAAGAGACACCCTTTTTTGGATCCATGTCGTCCAGATGATTCTGAATAAATTGCACAGACGCAGCAAAGTCCGCTTGATTGAATTCGTACGGAATATTCCAGCCAAGCGGCCCGAATTTTCTGCGTTCCTGCACCACGGTGTGCAAAAATGCAACCGCGTATAACAACGGTGGCCATTGGGCTTGTGTGCTATAATCAAGTATGTCCTGAGTCACGGCCTGGTAGGTCCTCTTCATACTGGCCCTGATACCTTGCGGTGGCTCATTTGTGAATTTAATCGCCATCTGAAGCAATGGAACGATCGTTATTTTAAAGTATGATTTTAAAACGTTGATTATGGCTGCATAGAAAGTACAGTTACCTGTAGTAAACCGATAGGAAACTGCGCGTGTACTTCTGTGGTCATCCAAATACGGAATACGTCGTTGATAGTCTCCGTCTCGACGAGAGCATCCATGACTTCCGTGCAAAAGGGTAGAGACAGATGAATGTTTTGCAGGAGGACCCAACCGCCATCGTTCATCGCATCGTTGATCATTCTACGCGCATGGAATTCTTGCCCTTGGCCCATGGACACCGATTGCAATTCTACAATATTATTTTATTTTCTTCGATTCTTCGAATCAATACTTGCATGATACCTTATTAATTGATCAATGTATTTTAGGTCTATTTCTATTTTATGTATTTTCTGTCATAATCTTTTTTTTATGTTGCGTATCTTAGAAAATTAAAGTTTGTATTTCTAATCTGTCATCTTTTCTATATAACATTTTATTATCATCAACAAAGTGTGCACTTACGAATACACTTTTGTTTCGCCAAAGCGGTGATTTGCGGGCTAGGATCAGATCCGATTGACAGAATGCATATTAGCGGGGTCCTTGTTTCTGACTCCGACCAGGTTGCCTCCAAATCCAAAATCTTAGCCTCCCCATATTCTTTGCCAAGGGACTCGATCACGTATCTCCTTGCCTGCGACAAAGTCCTGTCGGGACTCCAGGATCTGATCAGCAGCAGCTTTCTGAAAACATCCAAGTTTTTCTGGTAGCCACAAGGCAATTCTTCTTCTTCCGGTTTTTCTTTCTCGTACCACACTCGCCATTCCTTCTCGCTGAACTCAATCTTTGCTAAGATATCCGAGAAGATCTCCAGTTTACTGATCTCAACAAGGTTTAACCAAGTTATGTCGAGGATCCACCTGAATGGTTTTGGAGCCACAGCATTGAGGTCCAATGACGCGCCGCCCTTTATAAAAGCATTGAATTCTGCATGGGATATAGCACCTCGATAGCAGTCTATTTTCATAGCCAGCATGAGGGTAAACAACGGTTTGTGTCGTTCGTAGAGACTCCTCAGGGTGAAGGCCCACACCTCGTACGTAAGGTGACGCAGAATTATGTTTATCCGCTCGGACGTAATGGGACTCTTCGTCGACTTGGTGATTGAGTTGTCGAATATGGTCAGAAACTGCCTCAAGGAGTTTTGGTACATTACATTCACGTTGCTCATCTCCACGATAAGGAAGTATAAGATGGATCCCCTTGATGCAACAGCGCGAAATTCTTCTCGTGCGAGGGTAATTTTTTTCTCAGTCAAGGCGGACACCTGAAGTTTTTCATTGACAGATTCCGCTGTTACCTTCGTTTCTCTGAGTACTCCTATAAGTGCCTCGTCGTCCACCAAGGATCCCTCTGAAGATGTTAATCGATGCAACAGCGTGCTTTCGAGCTCTTTCATCGAGCGCTGATTAGTCATAACGGATTCGAAGAGAGCTACTCTTTCAGCCTCCAGATCTGCCTTTTCCATGAGGATCACTCGGCCTAATAATTGATCCTCTAAGCCCAACATCGTCACGGTGAAGTCAATGATCGACGTCTTTGCTGAAATTTCTGGACTGTATGCTGGATTCGGTAGCTTCGTCGTTATGTACAACATGAAACCTGGCATTACATCGCACTCTTTGTCACCTACGATCACTTTCTCGATGGAGCCCGATTTGATGAAGTTTTTCTCCAGAACGTTGTCGAGAACAGGATCCAACTCCTCGGCTACGTCCTCGATTAGCAGAGGTCTGCCCAAGGAGAGACTGTCCTCCAAATGCGTTCTAAAATATTTATGATTCAAAGACGTGATCTGCAGTTCATTCAAACACTCTTTGTTCTTTATCCACATCTTCCCTTGATTCTGGGGATCCACCAGCAATGGATAGGAGGACGACTTGGTCACAATGAGCGCATTCTGCACGGACAATTCATCGTTTGGCAATCCTTGAAGCGTCCATTCGGACATAGTGCCATTGTCAACCAGCATGCTCGTTATATTCAATTCCTTGGTGAAAGGAATTTTCTTCGTGGTAAGTATCTCCATCCAGGCGGATACAAGTCCAGCTCGATATTGTTGATTGTAAGGGCCGCAGTAAGACAGAAACCCAGTAGCTAGTAGAACATCTCCGACCAGTCGACCCAATTGAATCTTGAATTCGCCACTCTGCTCGGTCCACCGCTGTTTCTCACCGCCCAGACCATTGATCAGAGCCGTGGCGGCTGTCATTTTCCTAAAACAAGCATTCGCTGCGTCAGTGAGCCTCTGCTTCTCCGAGACAGCCGAGTCGTATTGTTCTTTAACCTCCTGCAGAGCCATCTCCCTTTCCGACAACTCCCTCTCCGCGTTTGCGAGATCTTCCATGGCCACCTTCAACCTCGCCTCCTGCAATGCTAGGTTTGCTTTGAGTGGCAGAACTTCCTTGTTCACGGAGTGAAAGAAGGCCATCGCTTTGGTCCATGACAGTAAACCAGCCACGTCGCCGCAAACCCTCCTCGCGGTCTCCATATTGTAATCCTCCATCTTGAAGTACGGTTGCAATAGCTCCACCATCTCGTTGTTTATGATGTCTTTCGGATAATTCTGCAGCTGTAGAAGGAACGTGGTGCTAGCCATCAGCTTCAGAGACTCCGCCCAGGAGGGCTTTGGACACGGTGCCGCGGTGTCAGGGACGACAGATCCGATTTTCCGTTGGAAGAGAATCAGAACGCAATCCATTATTCTCATTATCAAATGTGGCGGCCTGCCGAGTTTCCTCACAGTTGCTATGTGGGCTGGTTTAATGGTGTTCAAGGCGGCTTCGGCCTCCTCCAAGGCGGGTTTAGCTGCCTCGAGTTTCTCCTCCGCAAGCGCCTTCTCCTCAGCTATACAAGCCACCAGTTGCTCCGCCTTCTCCTTCACCTTCTGCACTTGATTCTTGAAGGCCTCCGCTTGCATCGCTCTTTCGGTCACCTCGAGCAGCACCTTCTCCGCCTTCTCCGAGGCTTGCACCAATTCCTTCTCCATGACGGCCAGGTCCCTCTTCAGGATTTCGACGGATATGGAGGCCTCTTCGAGCTTGGCCAATCCAGTGTCCATTCTCTTCGCTCCTTCCCCAAGTTCGTGTTGCTTAGAGCGATAGATGTTCTTGTAGCCACCTATGAAATTCAGGTAGGATTTTGGGGTGACGTGAGTTGCGCGACGGAATCTCTGAAAGTACTTTGCAGAAGTGTTCGACACGATATCCTGTATAGAGCCCAGGGCGTTTACAAGTTCGACTTTAATGTCACTCGTGCACGCGATCTCGAAGTCGTGCAGGAAATGCTTGGCAACTAGAACCAGAGCATCCTTCGGCCAGGGCTGGAACCAGTCTATGGTACAACCGGAAATAAGAGCTGGAAATCGTTGGGCACGATTTCGGAATTTTTCGCCCACCGGAGAGAAGCAAAAGACTACGTGCAAATTCTGACAAGTTCTCTGCAGGAAGAAGTCCATCACCAGTTCGTTGTTGATGGTTCTCTTTGGATTTTCGCGTCTTAGGATGGGGGCCAATTCGGCTATTATCTCTGCCTGCTCGTCGCGAGTGAAGAGATTGCTGATAACGCCGGAGCTGAGAATGTTGTTGAGATACTCGAGGAATCCTTCCTCTTTGATGTCCAGGTCGGTGAATATGAAGGTCGTGCCCTTGCCCTGTGCCCCGCAGGAGCGATACAGAAATTTTAGATCTTCCAAGAAGTTCGCCACATTGTACGATCTCGTCAGTGTAATCTGAAAGGTTTTGTAACCCGCGATGAAGGAGGACAGTTTTGTGAGACTTTGCTTTCCCGAACCGCCGACACCCACGAGCATTACGTTGCCTTTCGGATGCCTGATAACCCTGGATATCTTCACTAAATGCAGCATAGCGTCTGGGAAGAATACCAGATCCATGCCAGCCCCTCTCTGCATTTCATTAAATTGCGACAGGAACATATCCAATCTGTCTCTCAGCATCTGTTCCTCGTAGACCGGTTCGTATACTTTGGGCAATTCTACGTCAGCATCCTCGCCTTCCTCCCCCGTTGGTTCTGGAGCATCTCTGTACAAATAAAGTGTCGAACGTGCTTATTCGGAAGTTCAAAGTATTTGCTAAAAAGGAACGGGCAATGTATCAAGATTTCCTCAAGCGCTTACCTCATGAAGTCGACAAAGGCAGGCTCTTGATCAAACATCTCGATGTACTTCTCCCCCAGTATGTCAGTTACCACTCGAACCACCTCTTCTTCAAACCAATCCTTGTCCGCTTGTATGGTAAATCTGTCGCTGAAGACTCGTTGGCACTCGTGTTTCCAAAGTAACATGAGTACCTTTTCCTTATCGATTACCGTCGACAAGGTTCCAACCATACCCTGCCAGATCCTCGAGAGATCGCGAAGGCTGAAGACGTAATGGAACTTGGCCGGAGTGGGGAGCAAGCGCGCCCTGGTGTTTTCCCAAAGAATTCTGGTGAGCGGGACCATCTTCTTCACAAGACTACGAACCTCAGTGGAAAATCCTCTCTTTGTGTTGTAATGTCCCTCTCCCAGAACGCTGAATATTCGATCGATGGATGCCTTGTTGGGCAGAGTGCAATTGAATATGCAAAACTGTCGCTTGAGCCTCGAAGGAATGTCGTTTCTTCCACCACCGGGCTGGCACATGGCCGCCAAGAACGTGACATCCACGATCGTCGTGAAGTCCCCGGGTTTCTCGAGGGAATAAAATCCTTTCATGTCCATGGTCTGTCGAACGATCTCGTTGGTGATCTGGTCGCCCCATTCGTTGATCTGCGGTAAGTTGACGTCGTCGATGAAGATCAGCATCTTCTTACCGCCTGGCGGGCCGAACGTATTACCCATACGCTTCTCCACGTAACTCTCGATCGTCTTCTGGAACTGATATGGACTGGTGGCGGAACTGAAGTTGAACGATCTGCCAAGAGTCGTGTCAGGATTGGCTTTCTTCATGTACGACTTCATCATCACGGTCTTCGCCGAACCTTGTTCTCCTATCAGCAGCACGGATTTGTCCTGGCTGCCGATCAAGTCGATCAGGTACTGGATTCTCACGTTGTCCGGTATAGGAATAAGCACGTTACTGTAATCGGGGGTGGAGTACTCTGGGTAGACGTAATTCGTCACCATGCTCGTCCACGTGTCCCACTTTCCTTTATCCGTCACGAAGAAGTCGAAGACCTTCGCGTCCGCGTACTTATCCGATGTTGGTAGATCGAGACTCTCGAAATTCGTTCTCAAATATAGGTCGTACTTTGCTCTATCCGCAGTTTCCAGCAGCGCACCTATGCCCCAGATAAGGGCAAAGATGTAGAAGTGTTGCAGGTGCTCTGCCGTCATCTGTAGTGGTTTATCCCTTCCAATTTCATCCTCTTCTATCTCCTCGACAGGTGTTTCCGGAGGGACCAATCCTTCCAGGAGGCACAGCATCTGTCGGACTATGTTGCATTGCAGAACGTCGATGGCCCAATGCAAGTTTTGCGTAGCCCATGCATATATCTGTGGAGTCCTTCTTTATAAAACACGCATATTCTGCTTGGATCAGTATATATTATGTACACAAATATTACTCCTATGCATAAGGAAAACGTTTGGGGAAACATATCTTATGTTATCTTTAATAATCTTCTTTCTAGAAATGTTCATAGGTTTTTCATGCAATAGCTCGAAGATATACCTGCGCGAAGGTGTTGTTGAAGCATTCTTCGAACACCTGCTGTTCCAATGGCGTCCGCGTTTTCAGCCAGGCTGTGACAACAGGATTCCAGTCCAAACCGGACGAGCTCATGTATACCATTCCGTTTCGCGATACTGTCGCGGGACTCGCATTGTCGATGTTGTGGGGCTCGAAAATGATCTTGCAAGTAGGCGCCATTGAAAGGCGATCACCATTAGCGAGGGTCAATGTTTTATTGTCGTCCAATACGGAATTCAGGTTTTCGATCCAAATACTATCCACAGGCCCGTCCAAAACTATCCATACGTGTTCGTCCTCTTTCAATTTTAAAGTCTTCCGCCATAGAGCCGAAAAAATTCCATCGGTCCAGTCGTTCGTCGCTACGTCCAGTCGTCCAAACATTTGAGCAGCAGTTATGCTCTTAGGATTCATCCTCATCTCCCTGGAAAATTGATTGGCATACGGAATGACTAAAATTCGATTTGATCATTTTGTCGATATTAGCAACGTGTTAAAGCTAGTTATTTTATTTAATTCATTTTATAGGATGTTTAACTTACTTAGCCTGATTATACAGTTTAGTCAATTGTATTAGCATTGTAATCATTGCTGTACGATTTCTGATTGCAACAAAAATACTTATAACAAGGGATACAGCTAATCATAATACTTTTGGTTTTATTCTTGAATTATATTTGAATCATTAAATACTTGTGAAATTCACCGCGCTGCGTCAAGGCTTTCATCAAGGTCTGTATACAAGTCGTCTTTCCAGCGCCGGTTGGTCCCAACGTCATTATTCCGTGTCTCACTCTTTGTGTTTCGTAAAGTTGTATCAGTTTTAGAACCCATGGCAAGTGATAAACCAGCTCAGCTTCTTCCACTTGTTCAGCGATCGCTTCTTCCAGCTCTGCGTACGATGTTTTTTCCAAGGCTTGGTTTGGAAAGAGATCTGCTACTAAGGATATGAAGAGGGGTTCATCTTCGTCTACAACCAATTCAAGTTTTTTTTTTGTATATTTTCATCGACGCCACTGCAATTATTTCCATAATCGAATCGTAAAATTCTTAATTATGCAGACCTATGAGCTTGGAAAGATTCATATCGCGAAGAACTCGCATGACGATTGTGCTCTCCGAGTCTTTCGAATTCACTCTCTTGGCTGCTCCTAATGACCTTAGTACGGACAGGATATTTCGAAGTCCAAAATCATAGTGGACCTTTGCTCGGACAGAAAGAATAACACGATATATTGAAGTACCTCGAGTATCCTATTCAGAGATATCCACCTGCTTCGTGAGTTGTTCCTCGCACAACTTATAAAGCGTGTAAAATTTTCGCGCTAACGTGATATTCTCTAAAAAGCCACAGCTGGCCAGCTTAACTCTGATGATTATCTGTCGATCGGGAACCATCATAGCCACGGTGCGAAATTGTATCTTCAAATTTTCCGGCAGTTCCTTCCGCCCCGCGTAACCTGGATTCTTTAAGAAAGAAGATACGATAGAGGAGCGACATTCGATTTCAGAACGAGGATTGAACTACCATTGTTATGAATATCCCAAGCTCAGGACACATGTCTATTTGGTCGCCATCGGTGAATATGAATTGCTTTTTCTTCTCCTTCTTCGCGGAGAGAACGACGGCGACTTGTTGTGCAGCGACGGACAGAACAGGTAATTCGATTCTGTTGAATTCGTCGAAGCAACCCCAAGTCCCGCTCTGGGCTAGACCTTTGTAGATTCGACCTAATCCTCGATAATCCATTTGGTCTGAGCAGTTGAATACCACGACGTACTTTGCCAATGTCTTCCCCATATCCTTAACCGTTTCGGTCTTGCCAGTTCCAGCTGGTCCGCAAGGTGAACCTCCCATCGACATTGATAAGGCTTGTGCCAAAGTTATGTAACATCTGTAATAAAGCTGTACATGTATTGGTGCTAATTTTCATTGTTCTTGTATTTGCGTGCACAGGTACAACCTATCGGTTAATGGGGTGATAACCAAACGCTCTGTGCATCCCAAATATTCGTTTTGGTATGAGAATTGCACGTCTGTTATAGAGATTGCAGTTTTGTCTAAGTCCTCCTTGAAGTAAAATCTACACTGCTTCAGCCACTCGAAATCACCGACGGATCTTACGTTCATGCGACACTAAAATTAGAAAACCTTGTACAATATATTTCTTCGCTTTAAAAATGTGCGCGTAACAACGTAAATTGCAGATTTATAAGATTTTTTTTCTAACGTTTGAGAAATACAAAATTAACTTATTTATTTGAGTTTTGGGCTTGATTTTTTAGATAAATTTTTTACTTCGCGAGATATCATCTAATTAGATTAGTTTAAATATCTCACCAAAATATCGAAAATGTCGCGTTGGTGAACGTGTATCGTAATCAACGTCTCGAATTTCGTCCGTTCGATTTTTGTTAAGTCCCTCGTGGTTTGATCGATCAATGTGTTCAATAAATCAAGAAATCTGTTGTTCGTCTCTGACATGATTTTCTTATCGGCGCGGGCTTGTGCAAGTGCAATTTCGCCATCCCGCGTCCAGATCATTTGGATGCCCAATAATCCGATTTGAGCAGGCATCTTCTCCAAGAAGCTGACGAAATTAAAGTTTACGTCGTTTATCATGGAGTGACATTGTCGAATGATCGCATGTAAGGATTGCTGCGACGTTTGTAAAAGTTGCATCAACCATGTTTCAACGGAACCTTCTGCCCTCACAGCCTTCTCCAGCTGTGTCAGAAAAAAAATGTATAAAAGATTCTGTGCAATAAACGACCGTACATTTTTTTCTATATTATGTTAAATTACTGTATAAATATATTACGACAAGATACGACAAGATGAATATATTACGACAGAATATATTCACGACAAGGACTGTTGCTTCATTATTATCGGTTTGATGCGGTACCTACCAATATAGTTTCACCCTCCGAAGACACGATAGCTGTCATCTTGTTGTATTCGATATCATGGAATTTCACATAACGCGTATTGTCGAAGATCGACAATAAATGATTCTGTATTGTGTGAGAATCGGAGGCTTGGCCAAGAATCTCCAGCAGAGCAGGATCGGAGACGAAAAAGAATCGTGGAAACATCATGCGCTTCTTCTCCAGGTATCTAAGATCGTTAAACCCATATAAATCTTTGCTAAATACAAGAAATCAAAACTAACATTCTATGCACGTTATCGTCTTTCGGATCGCAGTTCCTTTAACTAAATAATCAATATCGTTAAGTAGCATCAGGTTAAATTTTCACAGCGTGATATTTAAGACAAATAGATACCTACCCGCTCAATGATTTCTGACATAGCTCCAGTTGTTCTTGCAAGTGTGGCAGTAGCTGCTTCAACAAGTCATCGCCCACGCAGCAAGGCACGACTCCGGGCGTTTCGTGGGCCCTCTGCATGATCTTCTGCCAGCTCTTGTCAATTTTACTGAACCTCTTGGCCTCCTTCGGCAGCTGCTTGGCGATGTCACCACCCACGAACACCGCTTCGAGGTAGACCCACATGTTTTGCACGAGCAACCACCTTTCCAGGATCTCGTTGGTGTTCGACAAATCACTGAGCCACTGCTGTATTTGCTTACGGAACGGCGCGTTGTATCGGTTGGACATCAGGGAGCCCAGGACCATCAAGCTGTCCTCGAGTTGGCCGATCGTCTCCGCGGTCGTGTCGCCCCTCAGCAACAATTCTCCCCTATTATTGAAGGTCATGAACGTTAGTTCGTGGGAAGACCACTCGTTCACGACTCCCCGGAGCTTCGCCTCGATGTCCTTCTCCTTCATTGCCGAGATACAGATGTCCTCGATGTCCTCCTTGAACTTCAACAGCGGCGCCTCCAGTATGTTCTTCAGGCAGAACCCTTCGCTCTCGAGGTCGAACGTGTAACCTGTCACTTCCACGATCCTCTGCCAATGCCGCGGCTTCATCGCCTTGTTCGCCATTAATTCTAACAGGGGGCACATGTCGTTGAAATCATCGATCGTCTTCTTCAGAGCGAAGAAAGCCGGCCACTCCTTCAGGCCTTTGGGCAGCTTACGACATCGGTTTTGAAACTCCATCAATTCGTTGTTTATTTCCTCGATGTTGACCTAAGAGTGAAGTTATGTATTGAGATCTGCATTGGCAGGCATGATCGAGGATTGTTATTGGTTAGTCCAGGAGGCGTTCGAGTTTTCAATATTTTTCATTGGAACTGCAACGTCGTATAATTTTTAATATAGTACGAAATATTGGACGGCTTACCTCGCCCCATGGTATATCGTAGTAGCTACTGACTCTGTCTATGACGTCATTGTACAGCTTGTACAGTTTCTGAAGTAGGTTCAGCTCCTTCCTTATCTGCGACAGTTCGGGATAGTCGGTGGTGGGCAAACCAAAGAGCTCCTCGCCGCTCTGATAGGTTTGCAGCTTTCTCCACATGCCGTCGAATTTATTTTGGAAGAGGATCTGCCTGTCCGAGGCTTCCCTCGGACTAAGGCCAGGTTGCATGGGTCCTGTATGCCTGTACTCCTGGCAGTAAGATTCGTTATCCATGCGGAATTTTTCAAGATTATTTCGCAGGTCCTCCTCAAACTGTGGTTGCAACTTCAGCAGTAGAACGTGACTTTCCAGGGCACGAGCGAGCAATCGTTGCCAGGCATATCTCAGGTTATCCACTTGTTCGATGGTTTCGTGATCCACTGGCACTTCGTATCTCGTTACGATGTTGAAAGCTTCCTCGATCGGATCGATCTTGAGCTCCATATCGACCTCTTGCTCGCGAATCTTCTTTAACGTGTCCATGATCAACCTGACGTCGTCTAAATCGCGGATCTGTCTGTCCAGCTTGCGCTCCATTTCGTTCATCAGCGCATAAACGTACTCCATTTCTCGTCGATATTTTTTCTTCATAGCCTGACCAATTTTATGAGTGCATCCTGTATGAAATAAATAACTGTGATCTCGTTCAAATTTATGGAGAATGAGGAGTTTCGCGCTGGTTACGTTATTATATAATTATTTTATTACGATCCAGGTAATGTTTTCAAAAGCACGATAAATATGTAATATGTTTTTCGAAGTATTTCGATATAGTGTTTAGTACTATTTTTGTATATTTTACATTATGGCATAAATTAAATAAGTTTTAATAGAATAAGGAGGAGGGGCGATAGTATGAGAGTGGAAAACGCATGTGATTACAATAAAACTCATTTAATTTACCTTTAATTTCCGTATATAGCCCGTACTTCAATTTCTCAGTCGAGACAGCGATCGATGTTCCAAAGATAACCATATCGGGTTCAGTAGCCAAGCGATCTTCGAGTTCTCCATGTTTTCTAAGAGTCGTTTCAAACTCCGTTAGCGAAATCTGCAATAATTCTCTGATACTACGTTCGTTTTTCCAGAGAAATCTGTACGGTTTCCAACGATCTAGAAATTCTGCAAGATCCTGCAACGACAGCAATAGCTACTCTGTTACAAAAAATATCGTAAATCGTAACGATATATTCAGCAGATTCAAGATATATACCCACCGCTTTAAGCTCTTGAACGCAGGTACTTAACATCGACAGTAGCTTAATCACTTCTTTATTATCCATAACCATGGAGTGGAAATTTCTTTCCTGAACAGGAAAAATGGGTCTCTCCTCGGATATAATTTTATATAATCTTCGCCTCCTAGTTTTTGGATCTTCGGGTTCCTCGACTTTACCCTTCGCTTGCACTTGTGCTCTCATAACAATGTCCGCAAAATTTCTCTTAACAGGAGCCGCATCTTTCTAAGATACAACAAACACTAAGTCCCCTCTTCGTAGCACGACAAGCATAAATTTATGGAATACGCGAAAGCAAGATTGAGTACCATCGTCGGTAATTTTCATCGCGCAACAATTATGCAATACGACCGATATTCGATATGCCCGGTTTAGAGCACTTCCTCATACAAGACATTCGTCGCAGCGCGCATTAGCTCGCGGATACTAAAGCGATCTATAAGATTAGCTATCTGGCGGATATTTGGTAATAAATTACGATTTACGCGGGGGCTAGGGCCCCTGCATTAAACGCCATTGCCGCAAATCGAAGCATAAAACACTTCCCAGCGTTCGCGACCGCGCTATTCACTTTCTAACGACGTCGACATTTACAAGCAACCTGTTTCCGCACAGCCGGCGTATCGATTCGTAATCAGTTCCAACGCGAGCAATGCCAGTATTTATAATCGTCCGCGTATGATTTAGCACCGGGCAAATTGTTAAGCGCATTATCTCCCGGGCTAAGCTGCCCAAAGGAAACCGGAGCCAGCATACCCGAGTGACTTATAATCGATCTACCTTGCCGCCCCTCGAATTCCATTGGGAAACTCCTTTCGCCACGCCGGTTATAGTTTTGCCCACTGACGCCAGTGCTTCCTGAACGTCGTCCAAACTGGGTTTCACCGTCACAGCGGGGATCATCAGTGTTGCATGCAGCAGAAATATAGGGCTCGGTGGCTCTTCTGCAAAAGCATCGCAGATCGAAGTGGATATCGTTCTAAGCGGTCGGATCTACGTCTGTTTCTTTTTTCAATTCATTTTAGACATCGACTGCTAAGGTCATTTGGCTTAGGACCTATTGTTTAAGTATACGTATTATATGGAAAAACCATCAATGATGGGTGTCTCGCAGGGTAACATTAAGACTATGAGCGAATTCAGGATACGAATCAGTATTTGTTATGATTGGAAAAAGTCACCTGACTTATGTGTTTATACTCTAGCTTGTCTATCGCTAAGCGGACCGCTTGACTGCTAATCGTGACCTGAACGGTAGGGCACGTAAACTTGGCATGGCGCTTAACAAATTGTTAACCGGCTATTTTACTCAAAACTTATCTTATGTCCCTGGCTGTTACTTTGTAATTGGATGTGAAAGTAGGAACACCAGGAGTATTTACATATATATTGACTAAAGAAAATATTAACAAAGAAGTTGGTAATATGTTGAACAACGACTACGCTCAATGTTCTCCGAGAACGCACTGACCCAACGATGCTGACGCGAAACAAAAGTGCATCGATCACGAGTTCACTCGTAGCCGATCAACAACGTTTGGGCTTAAGGACACGAGTTAACTCGTGAGTGGTCGACAATGTGTTAACATGATAATCGTCACCTAAGTCCACATCTCGGAAAAATCGTTTTCTGATGGCGTCCAAGGATCCTCTGGTGACCTTTATCAGGACGTCCACGACCTTCCTGGAGTAGTATCGCCTCATCTCAGACATCGCATTCCGCACCATCTCCTGCATGCCCTTTGGCAGACTACCGGGCGTCGCCAATAGCTGATGAGGATCCTCGAAGAAATTCCACACGGCCGACCAGTCCTGTTGAACTCCTTGCTCGATCGTTCCTTCGTTATCCTCGTCTTTTGTACGATAACAGAGATGTAATTTTGGTTAACTCGCGGTTCGATCTTGAGTTTCGTGGTAAATCTATGTAATTCAGCATGTTTCGAATACAAGACGTTGAGCGTCGTTGAGATGAAAGGATGAAAATGCAAGGGCAAGAACTCGATTGGGTTAATACGACTGTATCTACAACAAGCATAACCGTAATTACATCTCGAGATACTAGCTCATTGTAATAGAAATACGTGTAAATAGTCGAAGGCGTCTTACAAAAAATAGTCCACGTTTCTGTTATTATAATGTTCGATGCGATTTTTCATTCATTTTTATTATCCAAATACATAGGGCTAAACAATATTTAAAATTAATCTGTATATAATTTGTTCCTATATTGCAAGGAACTTGCCCGGTGAGAATATAAATGAAATATTTTTTTTAATCTTACATCGTCTTACATCTTACATCGCCTGCATATGAATTATTTAACATCTATTAAATCGTATCCACAATACCATGCGGCTAATACAATTTAATATTTATTAATGTGTACTTTTTAATAAATATTATCACATGCCCGACGTAAGATCAAAAAAAAATATTTAAAATCGTATACATGTTCTGATTGTTGGCTGGATTCATGTATCTACGGTTAGTGGATATGCTTGTTGCACATATAAAGCCGGCCATTTTCATTGATGTCGGTAAGGATCATAGGCTAGCCTCCCCTTGTTAGATCCCACGTCTTTCAAGGCATTACCTTCCGCATTGAAAAAGTCGAACTGGTCGCAATTGCCGGCGCTTTTGAAGTTCTGCGCGGCGTTCCTAACGAGCTCCAGCACTTCCTCCACCGCCTCTTCCACCATCGTACTTTTGCGATACAGATCTACCGCGGCCAATCTACATATCTCCTCGGTTTTCTCTACGAATTCCTCTATGGCCCAGGGTTGATCGTTCTCCGGCAGAGAATGCAGAGTGATGTTTTGCATGCTGGCCAGCACCTGGAGAATCCTAACGAGAAACTCTTTCCGCTTCGAAATCTCTTCACCTCTTGGACGTACGCGTTTTTTGGGATATTTTTAGCCCTCGTGAGCGACGATGACTTATGTTCGATCTTTTTTCTATATTTTCTTTTTGTTCGAGTTGGGATTAAAATGCGATACAAGTTTGGAAATCTACGAATATCTGAATCATAAAGAATCGATTTTTCGCATATGTTGCTAAGCTGAATTGGTTCAGGATCAACTGTGGTGCAAAGTGGAGTTTGCAATTTGCAATTTGTAGAGAAAAGTCTTTAAAGGCAAGCAATTTTATCCTGAATAGTTTGATTATCTCCTTGATGGTATACTGTGTTACAATAATACCGTATGTTGTATGATCTTAAAATGATGGAGGATTTCAAATCATTGGGTTTAAAGTGTATATTTATGTCGAAAAAATCAGGAGCGACGTGCAAAGTTGAAATCCCGATATTCGTGGTCAAATTTCGAGTTTTATCCCCGATATCTCTGTAGGTTGTCCACATACCTGTTGTCGTATACGTCGTGGACTCTCGTGATCAAGATATCGAAGGTTTTGATCTCTTGCTTGGTGTCCTGGCAGAAATCTTTCCAGTCCGCTTTGGTCCAGGTCAGAGTAACGAGGCCTGGCTCTAGCAAAGAAGCAACGCGGACTAGGTGCGGCAAAAGAAGCGGTCTCACTTCCAATTTGACGCGTCTGGCCGTAGAGACGAAGTATTCGATCAGCAGCTGCAGGGAGTCCGTGATGAGGGTGAAGTGTTCTCTCTTTGCCAGGATCATCAGGGCGACTATTGGTATTTCAAGGTTGAGCTTTGCCAGACAATCGGCTTCGCGAAATAATAGGGCCACGCGATTCTCCAGATTGACCTTGATCCTCTTCGTCTTTTCATCTATCGCCAGCAAGGGTCTGATTCGAAGAATTGCGAAGTAGTCATACAAATGTAGGTTTGGGACTCCTCCATAACATATTAGATATACAACTTTGCTTCCGCTGTGATCAAAGATAGATAATTCTTTGAATCGTAAATGTAAAAATAAGTTAATAAGTTTCTTAATAAATATAACAATTAATACTAACTTAATTAAACAGTTTTTTTCAATAAAACCCTAATTTTTGAAAAAAATCAGCAGAAGCAAAGTTGTACACCAAATAAATAGGCGTTCGTGGGATGATTTGACTGAAGGACTTGAGTAGCTTAGCGGTCAGAGCAATTGCCTGAAAATCCAAAGGACCCTGGTTCGAGTCCCCTCGGCCTAACAATGAGACAGCAAGCCAAATTTTTTCGCGGGGCTATATTAATAAAGTAGAAATCCGTGCTGGTAATTTACCGTTTTAAGGAATCCTCGATGACCCATGAATTTTGATGCGTCCAGACTTCGGCGATGTCCGATTGGTATTGATTTAAAACGCTGACAGCGTGGTTGTATCTCTTCACTAGTTCTCCGGTAAGTGGTAAAGTTTTTAATACTGGGTGACTCGACACCGATGTCGCCAGTTCCTCTAAGTGTACTCTAAACAAAGGTACACAATAACATAAAAAAAAATATTTGGCACCTCTTGATTTTTACAATAAAAAAAATGTAATTACTGAAAAAATGAAATAAATAAATGTCTCGTGAAAAAAGTACGTAATTGCATTGAGTTTGCTTTTATGAGATAATAGAGCTTTATATGTCTTTCGTTAATAAAACGCTGCGAAAACTGGTTTTGTTTTTCAGCTATAATCATCTCCTGATGATTATATATACAAGGCGCTACTTACTTTAATGAATTAGCCCAGGTCAATCTACCAGCAATAGGCGGTAGGTGCCTGGGTAATGGTGGATCGTCACGCAGTTTTTTAAAAAGCTTTAAAATCCTTTCTATCTCTTTGTCACAATACTTCACAACGATGTTATATTTTTCATCCAACTTTGTCAGTGGTATTTTTTCGCTAACCTATGTAAATTGCAAGGAAATTAAAAAGTATTAACGAATGCTTTATTCTACAAACTGACTACAATACTTAATTGCAGTATAGAAAAGTTTTGCTTTACTTTTTCAAATCGTGTCAAAAACCTAATTCCTTGTGGTGTTTCCCACACGTCGGCATAATTTTTCTCTATTATATTGCCGATTTCTTGTTTCAGAGTATCCGTTTTGGCCATAAAATTGTCAAAATCGGTATCAAATGCTACGTTCCTTGGATCCAAATAGTCGTATGATTTCGTAGTGGCGATTTTCTTCGCGTCTTCGAAAGTCGTCATCGCATCGTCCAGCGCTGTAAATTATTTAATGCACGATTCTTTTTCGATTCTAAGATAGTAATAATGCGTTAGAACCAATGCGACTTCTCTTCTTACTACAATTTTTGATCTCACATGAAGTAAATTATTTAAAGTAGGGTACAAGTGTATACCTTCTCCTAAAAGCAGCCCCTCCATTCGTCTTTCAAACAACTTTTGATAATCTTCTATGAGATCGAACATCGTAAGAATCCTCTTAATCCTTTCGCAAAAGGAGTCGAACCGGCCAAAAACGTGGGTTTCTGAAAACGAAAATTCCTGCTCCGTAACCGCTGGCGAGCATCGCACCAATCTATAAGTTTCTCTGTATGCTCTGAAAAAAAGTAAAGACCGTATTTACAACAAAATTTTCGTCCAATATGTGAATAAAATATAGGCAAGGAAATGTCGCCAGTTAAAGCAGCATGTTACTTGTTCAGCCTTAAACAGTGCTTCAATCTCAATCGAGCGGCGACTCGATCCTGTCCCCAAACAGTTTCTCGTCCCCTTTTCGTGACATAATCTCGACAAGCCACGATCATCTGATTGGTGATCTTAATCATCAACGAGCTTGTTCTCTCCGAAGTGTTATAATATCTCGACACGCTGTAGATCAAACGAACCGTTTGCAACAAGGACACGAGAGAGTCCCTCATTTTTATCTGCAAAATAATTCACTGATGGTTCAAAACATTTTAAATCCACTAATTTGTAATATTCGATATAAAGATTCTCGGTATGTCGGAGATTTTATTCAAAAAATTTTACAAATCTTACTGGATCATCTAAGTACAGACAGTGACAACACTTTTCCAAAGCTTGAATAAACTTAGCGTTATCTTTGGCCTCGTTGTAACAGTAAGTGACTTCGTCTTCCGTATCCACCCAGTCCTTTATCACTTTTGATCGTGCCACCTGTAGACACAGGAGCGCCATTCGCACCTCGTGCTCCTGTTCAAAGACGAAACATCGTTTCAGTGATGTAACAGTTACATCTAATGTACTCAATACCTGCAATTTATTCATAAGCTGACAATACTGTGCTCCTCTTCGTTTCCAATGCTCCAATTCCTGTTGCGGCCCAGAATTGTCGTTCTCTCTCTTAACTTGCTTGCTTTCCGCCATGAAGTCTTTCAGTCTTTTTATCCACGTTTTTACTCTCTCCTCAACTTCTGTTATAGCGTTCTGTTGAGCTACGAATGCCTTCGCTTCTTCGAAGTTGTGCACTTCGTCCATTAGAGTTCCATCGCTGTTGAATATACCACCTTCTTGAGCGACTTCCTCGCAAACTAATGGAAACAATATTTTGTTTAAATAGTTCATAATTATTTATGGTGTGCAAATATGACATCGGGATTTTTTATACATTTTTAAAAATCTTAGGATTTGTGGCAGAACGAACTATGTTCAAAGTATCTTGCAAATTTACGATATAACTTACACATATTCCATCTTGTTTCGCAGAAGTTAAAGGAGTATGATTAAATTAATCTCACAACCTGTCTTAGACTTTGGCAAAATATAATTAAATACTTAGAAATAATAAATAAATTAAATACTTATAAAATATCGATAAGACCCCAGTTTTATCGATCATAATAAAAATTCAAAAGCTACATATACACGTCATAAATACTATAACTGCAAAGCATCATATTCCATTTCATAATCAATATAATTCTTCATGGCGTATCGCATGCTGCAAGAAAACGTAGTTCTTTCGAGTACTTTCAGAGGGACATCGACGAAACTGATTCGATCACCTTTAAGAGCGCTGCAAAATGATCTGAGCCCAGGTAGTAACAGGCTCTTGATCATCTGGCAGCCGTCCTCGCCTTCCGAACCAGGATGTGCCAAGGCGTCCATGAAGACCTGCTCGACCACCCGTTGAATGGCCGTTACTATACCGATCTTCTTCGTGTCTATCACACCCGTATACAGATCCTTTTGAAAGCCTTCCTCCGACAGCTGTTTCGAAATGCTGATCCTGTGGACGTGGATGAATCACTCGCTGAACCGCCAAGACAAAAACCTGAGCGCGATGATTACGGGAGAAAAATCGAAGGCTCGGAATACCTGAACATGTATATACATATGCCCGTGCAAGGAACCTGCCAGCCGTCCGTCAGAAAAAGCTTCTTTTTCGTCGGCCCTTTGCTCTCTTTCTGCTCCTTCGGTTTTGGCGCAGTCACGTTCTGGGATGGTCTACCTCCGGCTGCTTTCGGTTGGACCTGCGGGAGAAAAAAACTTTCAATCTCGCTCCTATGTATCCGGGAGGGGGAATGGAGGGATCGCGGTTTTTACCGCGTCCACCTGACGAGCTGGCGCGGCTTCCTCGACCTCCTGATAATACCAGATGAGGGTGGACCGCATGTGGGGTAAAAACAGCTGATTGATCTCATCGAGCATGTCACCCTCGAAAACATGATCCATGACCTCGTGTCGAGACAATTGCGTCGCGTCTATCAGTAGCTGGAAGGTGAACTCCAGACGCGGGTCCATCTCCCCTCGACGCGCCTTTCTTTCGCATTCTTCTCTGCGTTTCTACGGAAAGCCGAGTCCGTTTATCTTGCAGAGAGTCGTGGGAAAATGCGCGTCGGTTCACGGAGATCCGTACAAATCGTTTCGTAGGATGTAAATGTAAGGCTGTCCGTGCACGTGCTATGATGTGTAGTATTGTAAATATAGAGAAATATGTACGACACTTTCTAAGCATATGCTATATTTTATTATTCTATAAATACTGTGAGAATAAAATATGTATAAAAAGTTACACTAGAATATAGCGCGATGAGAGATATTATATTAAACGAGAGAGTTTTGTACGATCCTTCCAAATAACTATACTATAAAACAGTATGAGGAGATACATAACACACTTTGCTCCAAATATGCCAAGCATTGTAATAAGAACACGTAATGTGTATAATCCAAGACTTATGAAATCTTTTAAATAACCCTTCCACATACAGCAGCATAATATTGTAAACACGTAAATCCTTATGTACCACTACCTATACCCGGAAGCGATATACCCATGGGCAAAACGCAATATCCCTGATCTAACATGCGATGCAGGTCCTCGAACCTCTCCAGTATGAGAAGTTATCACAGCGCGAGAGAATAAAATGAATTTCCAGCGGAAGAAACTAAACAACGTTCAACCTGAAGAACATCACCGGGTCCTTCTTCCTCGCTGGCCTCGTCCGAATTTTCAGACCTTTGGCGAATTATCCCAAGCCCGTGAACGAACATGCTAGAAACCGTCCGACGGCCTAGCAGCCGCTGCTTTTAAACTACGGCGATAAAACGGCGCGATCCATGCCCGCGCTCGCCCTTAGATGCGACGCGTATCTAAGAACAAGCAAGGTGGTGCAAGGGGCGGCTTCCAGTGCCACGGCTTCGTGTCTGGCACCGCCCTTCGACGTATCGTTCGTGTCGTGTGGGAATTTCCGCGCGATTCGACCGTGGTAGTCGATATCACGACCTGGGTATCCGCTCCTCGCACTCCGAAAACGGCGTCCATCGGCTGCTGCTCGCAGGAGGAAGGTTGCTGAACTTTGGCGGTAAGTAAGGAGGCTTTGAAAATCGAATCTGCCACTGGCGAGGATTTCTCGATGGTCCTTGGAGACGCACGTGTCCGATGCACGCTTCGCGTCGACGTTCTATTCCTGCATGTCTCGTATTTACCACCTGCTTTAGCGGTGCTCTGCGGTTGCTTCAAAGATTTATTCAGGCGGCAGAGTGTTTTCTGGGTCACGTGGACCTGTGTTCGCCAGGTCGTGATGTCGAGTACGATGATTTTGGGTCACGTGGAGCCGTGTTTGCCAGGTCGTGATGTCGAGTACGATGATTTTCGTATCGTGGTGCGTTACGGAGTGCTATGCGATACAGTCGAGATTTTCGGAGACTTGCGTTCGTCCTTTTGCTCAATGCTGTTTTATTCGTGGTTCATGCGTTCTTCATGTTTTTTGGTATATCGACTGGTAAGAGACTATTCTTATCCTTTCTGCAAGACTTGTTTGTACGTTATTACGTGATTATTGGTATTTCTAATTGCTTAATGTGTGTATTAAATATTCGTAAGGCTTATTGCTGATGTAATTCGCTTCCCTACGCTCCTTATAATAAATATTAATTGCGATAACGTAACTTTGTAATAAGGGTGTCCATCGTACTTAAATTGTAGAAGAATCCCTGCTTTGCGATTTTGAGGAATCCTTCCTTTATTAGGAATAATTGTAAATTAATGTGTTGTCTCTTTAAGAACAGTTTACTTAATCAGAATGAATGAGAGGCGATCGAGTACGATCCGCGAAGCAACAGGAGTAATAATAATCATTAAAGTCATCTATTACACAGCATAATCATGAATTGTTATTTATACTTACCGGTTATTCAAAAATGCAAACTGTTTGAAACTCATCTTTTAATCATTTCATACGGTACGATTATAACCAGGATATCCTATTTGGCAGTTCTGGGCATCAAGAACGACAGCTTCACGTTCCATTATCGCATAATGCTCGTACAAATCATCCAGAAATTGGCCAGTTATCGTATGTTAATAAAACATCCAGAATATATTACTAAATAAAAAGCACCTTTGGATATACTGTGCACATGCAGGCGGCAACTTATTTTAGAATAGACTTTCAGCAAAGCGGGCTACGTACAAGCTCAAATTAAGAGACTATCGCTCGTGATAATCAAAGCACGTGGGCATGCAATGTGCTGTGTATATATCTGCGCGAAGCACGGAATTCCCAATTAACGTTATCGCGAAGCGATGTGCGATCGTAATTTAATTAGCATTTTCGGCGTTTATTTATCCAGATCAATTTTTTAATCTGGCAAGTAATGTCTAGAAATATTACAATACCACTAGGCGGGCAAGAATTTGAGAAAATTGCCGCCATACTTAATGCAGACGTTTCAGGGAAGACGTTCACCAAGTTGCGCTTTGTACCATTGACCTGCAATCCTTTACATTGCGTGCAACAACATATCCAGACGGTCATTCGTTATACGCGGATGTCCCTTCATGATTAATCGGTGTATAAAATACATTCGACGGGGCAGAAGCTTTGGCTAAATTTGCGTATAAATTGGCAGTAATTTTCTTGAAACTCGGAACATCTTGCATAACTCGTATCTCGCATGGAGATTCAGAGATATCGTGAAAAATCGTAAAACGCGAGAAGAGAGGCCCGAGGTGAACTTTGGCATATCAATCAGGTTAGCTATTAATCTTCCACACTACCTCGAGATATCGATCATCGAAAATTGTTAGAGATACGAGGCGTGAAAAGAAGGCGTTAATCATTCTACGACCGAGCCCCCGACTTTTGCTTACTTTGGCTTCCTCCGCCGTTTCCGTCATGACGAGATTTTTTTCTCGATATCCTTCGCTGCAGGCACTGTGGCGTAATCCACGCTCTCCTACAGCTTGCACTGTAATGCGACATTAACTAGGTTTCTCCGTCTTCCAGCCAATATTCCGTTTCCTTCTCCCTCCTCGTTACTTTTCTCCACCAGCTTTCTCTTACCTCCTCGTTACCCCCGTAAAACAACCTTCATAGGCACTTGGACCTCCGCTCTTTGCCCACGTATCATCTACGGGACGATGCTTAATGTCTTCCTTTCGATCGGATATGCTACCGGTGGACGAGCGTTATCGTGCCATCGCGGGAGACTAATGCGAGATTATTCATAAACCCATTGATTAGCCTGGCACGAATTCAAAAGTTTGTTTCTGAGCGTCCGCCGATGAACGATTAAAGAGTGAGAGAGAGGGGAGTAAGAAGAAAGTACAGGCCGATCGTGGTAGATGTAGTTAGTTGCTCTTATACCAAGGAAATCCGCCTCTCAAAGTCGAAACTAATATTCGCCAATAATATCGCTCATCCGTTATCAGGATTTAAATTGGCCTCTGGATAGTCAGGGAAGGTGATGTAGGGGTAAAACAATTTTGCCTTTATTACATTTCCGGTTAACGTGCGGTTGGAGCGCTTCTTACAATTCCTCGTTATAACGTAGATTCGATCGATCGTGTATACGAGTACCAAGGATATGCCGCGATTTCCAATTTACTTATGCAAATGGCCATGCACGGGCCCCAAGGATGTGTACGAGATACGAAGACAGCGGGAGGATCGAGGATCGTCCCGCGGTAGGTCTGCGAAAATCCCCAGCAAAAATTTGCATGCGCCTGCAATAAAACGTTATCGATCGCCGGAGGAGAACAATGGAGCAGGGCCTGGCAAGAATTCAAAAGTTTGCCTCCAAGTATCGCAGTTTTCAGAAAGGGATCCGCCGTTGGAGAATCCCGACCTTATTCCACCTACGTGAAATAGGGGACGATAGGCACACTCTCGCAGCGTGTATCGACTAATGCCCGGATATTGACTAAATGGCGCGCCGAGCAAGTAGTACCAGTCCGTGGCAGGACGGGCACACTCGAGAGCGCGGCTGTGTTTAAGGCGTGTCCGTGTGAAGGCGGAGGTTAAAGCACATTTGTATAGTACGTACGTGGCAAGGACTCCTTCATCGGTCGACCTACATTAGCCGGTCAATGTTTGTAAGAAAGGGGTCATGCAACATCTTGCATATGGCCTGGTAAGGTGCGTGCATAGGAATAATATTGGCCCCAAGGATGATGGTAGAAACTCGAGAAAAGACGGAGCCAGGAGTATAACTCATCCACGATGGATGGTAATATCTCGCGAAATGATCGACGCTGATAGCGAAGATAAATGCTATCGTAAGAGGCTCTAATTGTATTGGTAAGCGAAATAGTAGAACGTACACCGCGACTTTTTATCGATTGGAAAGCACGTTGAAAAGTCGAAAGGCGGAATCTCGGGGATCGGGAAAGGGGGAGGTAAATGAACGAAACTTCATCGAGTCACGTGTCGAGTGAAATTTTGCGATATCTACGCCCTCACTGTTTATTATTGGAATATTTCTTACTATTCTATACGCTAGGACAATAATTATTAATATTGTACCGTTATCATCGAATTCATATCACGTTATCGTCATGACGCATCTAGTACACCCATCATTGCACTCGGACGACCGGGATTGCTTCGAAGTCGACCATGATTTCGTTTGTTGTCTCTATTTTAGAATAATACTTTTAGGATGGAGCCGTGCAACGTGTCGTACGTGTCTCACGTGGGCGAGGCCATCGAATTTCGTTCTAAACACTTCGATATGGCTGTACGATCATTTCTTCGACGGAAGGATCGACTTTGCGATCGTGGAAAAAAAAATATCTATCCTTCATCGAGCGCCCATTTCGGAGCGCTCTCTCGCTGATTAATTTTCTATTTAATCGCTTACGCACAGGCGGCCGCCTCGACGGCCCAATGAAACGTGTTGCACCTCTCTCGATACTCAAGGATATTTTGCAAACTGATCGTTTAATGGTCATGTCCACCAGGGTCAACGCAATGCATCGTAAACATATACAAAAATATGTTAGTCATGAAGGAAGGTCGTTTCGTAAACATCTCATCGAGCCGCCCAAACGGACGCTCACGCGCGAGGATATTGTTTCTGTCACAACCATAAGACACTGCCGACCAGGCGGGTGGAGCGTAGAGACAGTGCGAATCGTATACCAAGCGTGGTAACTCCAGTCAAACGTAACTCGATTAAACGAACGACGCGTCAAGCTTCCAATTCGATTTTCCAGTGATCTGGGATTTTTCCCCGGGGTAAAACAACGCATAGCTCGGCGAACAAAAAAATGCGTAGACGCGGCACAGAATTTCGGGTTACCACGCGAAGTATACCTTGCCCATTCCCGCGATTGATCATCGATCGCACGGCTACATCGTACAACGAGCATTAGCGAGTAATCCATCAACCTTCCATTTTAACAACCATTTAAAATATGCAATAACAGTACGTCCGTGGTGAGGTACGTTACAAAACTAGTACAAAACTAGCAGCTAGGTACAAAAATGTAATTAATCGTTAATAATGGAGGCCGCCCGGGAAACTGCCAGGGACCAGCTCCTTCACCCCGTTTCTCCTCGCCTCTCGTCCCCCGTGCCAACTTTTCCAACCCTCCGCTCTCTTCGCTTCGAAGTCCAAAGACAGAGAGAGAGAGAGAGAGGAAGGGAAAGACGTCCTTCCTTCCAAGCGACACCTCCTCCCACCCCCTGCTTACCCCAGCGTTAACCCCTCCCCTCCCCCTTCCAAAAGTCGCTCTTTACTCTTTCCTCTTGAGCGACTCTTAAGTGTTTAGAATCTCGTTATCTCTGAGAAATTTAATACTGCTCGGCTTGGCGTTTTCACAAGTGCACAGTGACGTGGGACTGAGCACGGTCAGAGGGTGCATCAATTTTAGCAGCAACGCTGAATTATGATTAATTGCAGCGGTACACTTGAGGTACTTAAACCACTCGACCAGCGATTGAAATCAATTTATATTCGCTTTCGTCGAGGAACTCAAATTAGCCAATATTTTTTGAGATATTTCGCGAATCGTGCGCGAATTTCCTTCTTCCTTTCATGGGAATATTTTAATACGTTGGTGAGCGCGCGAGTGATTTTGTAAGTCGTACTTAATTCCACTTCTGTTGGAGAACGCAAGTAATATGCGACGGTTTCGCGGATACGCGATATCGATTTGCTTTGTGGGCACATCGTTGCCGGCGTTGAAATCTCGAATCAATGTGCACTTGGAACATTAGATTACGGAAATTAAACTGGCGATCGGCACTGACACTGGCCGATCGCGCGTGACCTAATATATGTACGTGGAGGATATTTGGAATAAAACCTTCGATGCGTCGCGCCTGGCACCGGCTAAAGAAGGGTTCGACGCAAGATAACTCTTTTCCATTCAAATCGTGAGTTGCATGTTCGCAAAGGAGGCAGCTCGGCCCTGAAGCAAAAAATGAATTCAGATTTCGCGCCACGGGAGAAAACATCGTTGAATTTTCATTTTGCCATGCGGCTCTTTATCCGCTACTAAAAACGCAATTTCCTTTTACAAACCGCTCTTCACCGGACTTTCTATGTATTATACGAATAGGTCCTCAGAGCTGTGACTTACTTTAAAAAAATAACGACCTGCTATGCCTTACAGCAGCTTTAACCGTAATGACGTTAACGATCTAAAAGCACCTGGCACGTTGCCCCAATTTTCAGCCGGAAAACCGCTTGCATGACTGCAGTTCAAGTCTCTAACATGGCCGAAAGTGCGGTTTGATTTTCTTCTATGGTCGAGGAGTTTTTTCTTTACGCCATTTGTGACCTTCATCATCGATGGTACGATGGAAAAGCCACGACGACAGTGAATCCTACGCCCTATGTCCGCCACGTTGTCGGGCGAACTTCGCCTCGAAGTGTAGAAAGGGAAAAAAAAGGAATATCCGCACGCTATTATCCTCCGCGTCTGTACAATCGAAAGCCTCTGGTAACCTTAACCCTTTAATTATCGAGATATATCAAAACGACACGATACGCGCTATCGCGGATCTATTTGTATTAACATCTCCAATCGGAGGTTAGCCTTATCGTTAAAGAAGAACGTTTACGCCGTGATAAAAGACGAGATCTAAAGTAAAAAATGGATTAAAAGCTGAGATTTTCTAGAACATCGAGTTGCGTGCCGATTTCTCCTTAAAGGGTTAACGTCGTTCGTCCACAAACGTCAGGATCCGACTGCTTGTTCGGGCGAGTGCCATATCGTGGCGAGAAAAAAAAGAAACTCGCGTCCTGTATCTCCTCTCTTTGGCGACAGCGTGGCAGTCCTGTTATATCAGAGCCAGAAATTTTCCTCATAATCCGAGTGCCTGCGGCGCATCTGCCTCGCCCCATAGTTGTCCTCGTTGTCACTTTTCCTTCCGGACTCGATCGTCCCCTTACGACCATTGCCGATCTGGTCAACTTTGATTCGATGATCAACTTCAACTAAGATCTCTAAAATAGTTACTTCGATACCTCTAAATAAGCGATTAATCCACTGCGTATCTTGCTTCTGTTAACATTAGTTTGGCAAAGTGACTTTCAAGAGCGACGCCCCAAGAAGGATCGACGCTCGAAAGGGCGAGGTACCGAGCGATCGATCCGTTTGGAGGAAACTTCAATAGAACTAATTATAGTAGTCAAATTTCGTTGCGACGTATAATAAGCTTGCTGAGAAAGTTTTGACCTGTACGAGTCGCGATCCTGATACGATCGCGTTTCTATTCGTTACGTTGCTAAATTTCTCGTACTCCCAAACAGGCAGTTATACCCGAAAAGACATTTATATAAGAATCCCGATTGGTTATTCGTAAATTAATCGTATTTATACAACTATGCGAGCTCGCAGATAGCTGCAGCGCACCAAGATTCCTGAAGTTTGCCTACTTCCCTCGAAATATCGGGAGAGAACCGTGAAGTGAATTAACCGAATACGTTAATCAGCTGGATCTTGCGACTGCCGACTGAGCTACGCGTAAATTGTCATTGGGTACTCATTATTAGCGAGACTTAAAGAGTCGAAGAGTCCGTTTTTCGCGACGTACGGGGTTCCTTCGTGAAAAAAAAGAGCGAAAAAAAATTGCAGTCCTTCCCTTTCGCAATTTCGATCGCACCCCTTTCCGGTTGTCCACTTTGAATCGATCGGTTGCCTCTCGTATCTCACCTCGCTCGCACAATCGCGCGAAAATTGGACGCAATAGTATAGATGTGTACTCATGCAAAATTGCAACTAACCCACATTATACAGCGATTAAGGCTATGTATTATAAATAGCGCGAGAACCCATTTGACGTAGGAAAAATCTGCGCGTACCAACGAAGCTTAGTTAACTCCTAAAGCCGGTGCCCGTAAAATTCAGGCCACCGGCCTCCACCAGCGCGTAATACGAATTAGAATTGTACGATAACATTTTGATTTCGTAGTTAAGATTCTCCGCAACCCCGTAAGTCAAGAAAGCTAACGAGAGCCCAGCTAGATTGTGAGAGAGCCGGATATTATTTTCTTGCCGCTAAGCTCACATCGGAAGATATTAGCCCCAACGATCGTATCCTGCGAGGCGTACTCGTGATCCTGCAATTAATCGAAAGCAGGACCACGAGCTACTATCGCGAACATTAAATCAACGTACGAACAAGGTCGAAGTATACGTCTAATGGCGATTCACTTTAATTCCAAAGATAGCTTTCGCGCGTTAACCACTGTACATGATTTTCTTTGTACAAAAGGAAACTCAGAAATTCCCTGAAAAGACGATTTTTGGAGGGAAAACAAAGCGAACCATCGTACTCGTTCGAGACCACATCGAGTTTTTCCAATTTTGAGGATGAAGTCGCGGTTTGTCGCGAAACTTTTGGTTCCGATGAGAGCGTCTCTTCGATCACGTCGTTCCCCACCTTGTTCTTTCTCGACAAAAAAGAAAGAGAAAGGCGGGCAGGAGGGAAGCGCGTTGAAAAGAGCGAAAAAACACCACGGCGATCGGCCCCCGCACGAGATTATTCTGGGCGTTCTACGGTCGCGTACCGCGACGGGAAAAGTCGCCGTCGGCGCGTCACATTCGTAGAGGCATCTCCATTAATTGACTAGACTTTTTATTTTTCTTTTGTATATCAGCTTCGTTTAGTTCATTAGGTTGATAATTAAACACACCTCGCTCCCCCATTAACACGACGGTCATAGTAACTCTTGATTCGCACGACTCGCTACGACACTTATTGAGCTTGATCTTACGACGTAGATAGGCAATGGTTAGTTTAAATAACTCGCTTTATACAGCATAATTGATCGGGCCGCCGACAACTCCGTCAGGGAAATCACTAATTAACGGGCTCTAGCGTTTGAGCGAAGCGAGATTTATTTTAGAAACGGCCACACGGTTTTCCGGAGAGAAATTTTTCCTAAAGGTCGCCGGGTTGTCTTTCGTATGCCAGAGAAGGGTTCTCCTAGACGGAATTCCTCGTGACGAGCCTTGGGTCTTTTCCTTTTCTCGGTCCATGCCGGAATTGATTTTGTCTCCGCCAATTTGGATTGTGCCGATCCCGCGACACGGGATCGTTCGCTAAAAGAGCGAGCACCTCGTACACGCGTGGATGCTTTCGATAGAAACCCAAACGTTTTTAGGATCTTTTTTGTCTTATAACTTATCGAGGATTGGAAGATTTCCGCCGTGCTACTAGCTTGTTATTGTTTAGAATGAGATATACGTAGCGTAAAAAGTGAAGAGAGAATAGATTTCGTTTTTTATTTGTATATCAGAAGAACATTCGAATTATACCTCGATATATTTTTCATGCGTCAAGCTGGTTGTCTTTTTCTTTTTTTTTTTTTGATCATACTTTATGTATGCATTTATCCATTAGTGGTGATGGAAATTGGCGATGGCATTCTTATCGCGCGATCTCTATTGCATCAAAGTGAATAATATTTGTATAATTTTTTTTAGCACATATTTATCACATTCGGACCGCGTTTCATCGTGCACGAATTACTAATTTCTTTTGGTATCGATAAACAGCTAAAGCATCGCCGAAGAACAAATTTAAGCGTCCACGAGCGATCAAAGACACGTACGTGCCAATAAGATGGATACCTTTTCTAAAATGATAGTCGGTTAAAAAATGAATCCCTTTATTCCTATTACCGCTTCATCTCTCCCTATGGAAGATCACAACCGAAGCGTATTTTTATAGAATCATTATAAGGCTTACATTTACGAATATTCTCGAACTTTCGAGGATTTGTATTTAGAGAATGCCAGCTAGTATTTCTTCACGTTTGCACATTAGCGTATATCAAAGAAACAGTTTCGCATCGCGAGCTTATTCTCGCAAAGATCAGAAAAAATGTATTACCATCGCATTGCATCTGGGTTTCCACGACTCACCGGACAACGTCGACGAACTGCTCTTAATTTATTTTTCAACGAAACGAGCCGGGTGAGAAACTTTAACGATGTCTGTCCACTTATGCCACGTAGCACTTAGGCGTAACAACGCGCGCGTCAACCTAAAATATTCAGAGGCGACCCGAATACCAAGGTTCCTCGTGATTCGCATTATGCGGCTCACTCCAATCGGGTCTCGTGGCGCATTCATTATCCACGCCAGCCGCGGATCTCTCCCGGCTAAGCCTCGAATAACTCAGAAGTTACCATCGACGATCCTCGACTCAAAGGCCCGCCACGAGGTTCGCGCAGGCCCGAGAAAAACCAGCCGAATGCAGAGGCGACCCTGAATAAAGACAGTAACGATGCTCTAGGAATGGGGCGCGGGTAAAACGCTCGCTTGCGCGCATGCGCGGAAAGCATTAAGGTTCTTCTTCTCGCAGGCGGTTGATGCAGCAGCTCTAATCGTCGTCGTCGAGGCCGAGGAGCTCTGGCGGAAGTCGCCTGTGCCGGCAGCACAGGGTCAGACAAAGCACACGGGCCGCCAGCCGAAACTGGGGGCTCAGGGTTCCAAGGACGACCGCCTTCCAAAAACTGTTCGTCACACCCAACCACACAACGGCAAAGTGCAGAAACGGTACCTGGGATAAGGCGAAAGCAAAGATAAGGGATGACGTACTGGCGAAGCGTGATAGGCTAGACGATAATGCTTGTCCTCGTTCCTCTGAGGCTATTTTCCATTGATTCTACGAATTACCCAAGATTTGTAATGGAAAGAGCGTTTTTGGATATGCTGAACTTTGTTTGGCTGCGTTATTAAAGAGTTAGATTTGAAAATATGTATAAGTTTATCGCGTATTTTGGTATTGAAATTCACGTTTCGATAAATTTATCACAACAATTCTGCTGCTTATTATTGTAATTGGACAACAAAAGTATTTAGTTCGACGACTTGGGAAATTCGTTGTTTCTCGAAATATGCAATATTTTGCCTAGAATTCTGTGAATTGGATGATTTCACCGATTCAGTGTAATACTTATATACAATTTGTATAAAAACACTTGCCCAACAATTTTACAATGAATATATAAATTCTATATTCTGACGCATATTCTGGATTGCTTGTCAAGTAAAACGTTTCAAATGAAGATTCTACTGTAAAAAAAAAACAAAAAAAAAACTGAAGTATATGTCAGAGAGACTGTAACGTGAAGGAGTTATAAATATCATACTTCACAACTAAACTGCGAAATTTGTTGCACCTCAAAAATACATTTTTCAGTTGTGTAGACGAGAGATGGGCTTATTTTTTTTGGCACTCGTTTACTCGATGAGCAACGCTAAAAAAATTAACCTATCACGCGAAGATTCCATTATCCCAAAGCGGGGTAAACTAATTCGGGGTAGACGAGAGGATGCCACCGACAATTGTACCCAAGCTCCGGAATCGAGCTTTCTCGAGAAAGGAAATATTCCTTCTTTCGTCTAGCCTTGAAGTACGCTCTCATAGCACGAACATTATATGATTTCAAGAGTCCGCCATTCGTTTACCACCGCCTCTTAAATGCTGTGACCTGAATTTCGAAACATGTAACACGAAGGGTGTTTTCAGTGGAATGTCTCTGGTAAAATATCATGGAAATGAATATAGTCACATTGATACTATGCACTATTCAATAATCACATTTGTGCTCCTGGCGAAATGCAGAATAAAATACATGGAATAATAATCCGATCCGAATAAAAAAGGTTTTTGTATTGTTTCGCAAAACTAATATTGTTTACATATTTATTTTGAAATGTCTTTCATGTACTCAACATATGTAACTTTATTATAAAAATTTTGATAATTTACTTTCTTTTAACATACCTAAAAATAAATTCAAGTCAATTTTCTCGAATCTCGAATTTTAAAAATATTAATTAATTTATTATAAGCCTCATAAATATATTGTACTTCGACGATAACGATTACAATATAATACACTAGTCAAAAGTCAGTCGTTAATGTTTTGATAAATATTCCAACCGAAAAATATAGAGATTTAAAATTTACAAAAATGAGATTTTTTTATTATCAATCTTAAAATTGTACTATCAAGAATTCTTTTCAAGCAGCTAGTAAAAACTTCTCAGTATTAATACAAAAGCGGAAAACCACGTTCGCCTAAGTATCTACTTCAAGAATAAAACTGTTTTTGGATTTCACGCTCGTAATAAATGGAAAAAACGAAAAAGTTTTCTGGTCTCTTTAACACGTTAATTGCCACGCCACTTTACGCGAGGCGACACCTAGCTCTTACGCACTTTTATGCAATTCAAAACCAACAACTTCAAAAGTTCATAAATACAATTTTCCTCCGATGGTGCCAGCATTCATGAGCTGCTCTACGAGGAACTTGACAAGCTCATCGCAAAAATATTAATACATAGCGGCCCTATGTCAGAATCGATACTCTCCTGGCGGTCAAGGCAACGAAAGCGCATTAAGAAACTGTGATACTTCGGAGTGAATCGATCAATTTCTCACGATGTAGCGCAATAGATAAAAACTCGAACTTCCTACAACCAAATTTTTGGAAAATTTTTTTAAGGAAAAAATTAAAAAAAAAAACATCAAATATAGCGTCATAGAACTTTTGTAATCAGAGCCCAAGATCAAAGAACAACATTTCTCAGGACTGTGAATGCTTTAACAAAATATAAGGATGACGATAGAGCTTTTGTAAAATCACGGATCGACTCATTTCTCACCACCTGCTCGAACATCGATGAACTTAATAAGCGAGGCAAAATCACCTGCGGAGGTCCGTTAACGACGGCGTATATTCTGAGACCGGCATACGGCGCCCAGGACACCCAGAAGGCCATCACCAGGACGAAGGACATGATGTGACTCGGATTGCTCAAGTTTTCCGAGAGCGCGGTGGCGTACTCCTTGTCGTGAATCAGTACGCCGGACCTCAGTCGTCTCATCATCGAGAAGATGTAGAAATAGGTGTAGACAATGGTGATGACCGAGGGTCCTAGCACGAGGATCGACAGTGTGATGGTGTAGGCAGCCATGTTGCCCCAGTCGAGCATGCAGATGAACGCCTCGCGATCGAAAATCGGTTTGTTGAAGCCAAGTAGGGGCGGGCAGCACATCATCGCCACGCTGATCCACGTGAAGACCATCCAGCATTGGCATCGGGTTTTCGTCTGCACGGTCTCGTACCTTAGTGGTTTTCTGTTGGGAAATATTCACACGGTGCATTTTAGCCTTACGAAAAATAGGGATTTTAATTACTCGATCTTATGTATATCTAAACGGCGAAATTTATTCGAACCTTGGACGTATTGTTTCTGAATTCTAATCTATTTAACACTAAACCTACCGAAGCGGTTTAAATGACGGATCAGTGGTTCCTTAGAAGAATGGCTGTACTTTATAAAGAAGCCTTTTTTCAGATTTTGTCCATGATCTTAGCGCAAAGTGGTACATCATTCTATCGAAATATTGATCTCTTTTTTGAATCCTATTCTTTTTTAAGGATTTATATGTTATGCGTAAATATGTCCAGCAAGTGTCTCGTAGGTTTAGTGTTAAAGATGGTCGAGAATATTACGTTCGTTTTCTAAGATTTAAATCGAATTTGTTCTCGAATTTCAGATTTGCGCTGACCTTTTTATAACAGTGATCCTTTACAAGGCTTTTATAACATATAACTCCACGCTAATAATAATTAATACTACAATACGTTCACGCGGTGAGGATTTGTACGTCCCTTCTGCCGCGTTACGGTGCATCATCTATCTAACATTCTAGACGGTTTATACGCAAAGACTAGTTTCTTTGCATTATTACAAATACTTATCGCAATCCTTTGAGCTTCATGAAATTAAACATCATACATTATCCGTTAAACTATATACCTAAAAATTCTACTGAAACTATATCTACTTTTGGTTCACTCGATAAACTTCATCCAATCAAAAAGTGAATTTTAATCCCAAATCATATACTACAGCACAGACTGGCTATTCCAGATAGGTTGCACGTGATAACACTGCTTGCCCAGTAAAAGTATTCAAAAATGAATCAACGACTGTCCTACAGATAGAACATCGTTCTATAAACAACTTAAAGAATCGGCCGTAAGCGTGCAAGGTCGCGAATGTAAAACACAGATGAAGCCATTTTGCATGATAGAGGTATACCTGATGGCCAGATAACGATCCACGGAAATCCACATGAAGGTGTAGACGGATACCGCCCAGAGGGTAACCTCCAGATAACCAACGAGGCGACAAACGATGTCCCCGTAAACCCATCTTCTTACCAGCGCCGGATACACCGAAAGCGGTACCACCAGCAGACCGCAAAGAAGGTCCGCCGAAGCGAGAGACAGCAAGTAGTAGTTTATCACCTCGGAGGGACCTGCGCGTTTGTAAGGATCATTTCAATTCGGTGAGAACGACAGTCTGGGCGCGACACGTGCGCTTTCGTACTCCTGCAAAGCGTCGGCGAAAGCTCGTATCGTCTTGCGTGATTGCCCCAGCGCTTGGCTTCGCGCTAAGTAAACAAACCGAACTGGAAAATCAACCGGCGCCGCACAGTGGTGAAAGTGTTGATTCTGGGTGGACAAAATGATTGTCGCATAGGCTATGATCCCTCGATACTCGATCGCTACGATTGTGATGTTTAATGTACTCATATAGAAGTTATAACAAAAGGATCGTTTTTTGATTTAATGAATAGATTTGTTTTTAAAAAGTAGATACCGTAAAAATGACTAAATTGTTTAAATATAATTGTTTATATAAGTTGTTTAAGTAAATTGTTTACATATAATGATGATAAAATGATTTGTCATACGGAAATAGTTACAAAATCTTGATCTTGCTTAATTTCTACTATATGTTATACAGCTGTTTTTGGGAAAGAGCGTGTGCGTCTTAAATTTGTAAATTTTGCATTATGAAGCAGATTGTAACGGCTAATTTTGAAGTTGTTAAGTAATTCGTATAGGAAAAGTATATGAAAATATTAAGTTGTGTGCTTGAGTCGATGTATAATCTTACGTTATTTCCATCTTAATTACAAAAGTACCTTTTTAATTTAAGACTCGCTCTATTTACATTCTCCTTTTAATTTTGAAGAAAGAAGGAAGAACATAAATAAGTTTTGCATTTAAAATTTCAAAGCATTTCTTTCCTCTCCAACCAGCAGCTACGGATAAAAAAGGAAACACTTACTATAATCCTTAGGATGGTTTATTTCGGTATCTTTATCAACATATTTCCTTCCTTAAACGTGTTTTGGAATGATTCAAAAATATTATCTTTGCGCACGTAGAATTAGAATTTTTACCACTGTGCGCCGGGGCCGGCTTACCTTACCGCTTCGCGGAAACAAAATAACCACGGGGTGCGAGGGGTGCGAGCGTAGGGCGCTTGGTGTTAGCTTCTAGGAAAAGAAAACATGGCGTTTTCAGAAAATTCCTGGTTCGAAAAATAGGACGGGGGCCGCGGCAGCCTGCGAGCCCCCATTGGAACTGGGCCAGACTCTCGAAAGGATCGTCTTTCGTTTTGGAACGGTACTGCTCGAGCTTATTGGTAATATGTACACGTCGCAGGAATGACTGTTGAAAGAGACATTGTTAGAAACTGATGTTTGGTAGGACTTTGAGTTATGGGCAGCACTGGTTGCTCTTGCACGTCAGTGGGATTTTATGTCGGGATACACGTCTATGGCAGCATTGTACTCATATAGATCTCTAGGGATGATAAAAGAATTTTGAGACACGTGTGAATAAAATATGAAAAACTACTCGATTCGATTTGTTGGCCATCGTAAATGCACGCTTAAATATTGCTCGTTAAACGGTTATTTTTGGCACGTGTGCGATTTTGTGCTGTAGAGATATGCAGATTATCGACTGCTGTACACGGAGTAATACTGTAACCAATCTTAGCACCATTAAAATTACAACTACATCCATCATTGCCGATAAAATTCTCAAATTTAAGTACAAGAAGTACCGGATAATAAGCAAATATATATTTAAGTATTTAGCCAGGTAAGCGAAACACTGATATACGCGTATCCCAATAATAATTCCCAAATCGATCGCGTTTATGTCAAGCAAGTCTCCAGTGAAATCCATCAATTCAGAGCCAAACATATTTACCGTTCCAACGCGCGCAGCGCGTAATCTTCGATCAACGATCCCGATCGAGCAAGTTACATCATAGCTTTAGGATCGAATAACCCGACAGATCGCGGCTGAGCCGCTATTGAGCATCGCGTTCCTTCCAGCAGCAGCTTTCCCCCCATGCAACGATGCAGCGCATGCACGCATATTGTGCGCGAAAAGTTCCCCCCGTACCGAGTAACTCACCGCGGAAATTGAGGTAGGTGGCGATGATGAGGAGATTCGAGAGGATGATGGCGACGCCGACCACGAAGATGAGGCCCGCCTGCATGAGAGCCTCCAGCGAGGGCTCCTCCATGCCGCCACCCTTTCGAGCTGCATCCCCCCACCCGCCCTTAGGTGCTTTTACCCTTCACCTCCGTTCCAGGCACCCCCCAAGCCAGGTGCTCGGCCCTCCCGGAACTTCACCAGCCGGATCACCTGTCTGGCTCCTGCTTCTCCTCCTTCCCTTCCACCAAAAGGACCTCGCGATCCCTCTTCGATCCTTGCGACGATCCTCTCACGTGGACGAGTCCTCGTTAACGAGTTCGTGCCTTCGAGGATCTCGACGTTGGATCGATCTAGTTACATCGCTGCAAGCAAAGACGATGACGTGTAACTGCTCCCCGCCTTACGTCACAGCCTGGAAAGCTTTTGGCGTGGTTAATAGCTTAGGCGTGGACGTACCTTGCAAAATGCTGTGCGCGCAGAAAATTAAGACGTGATTGGAGAGATACAAGCGTGTACGTAAAGAGTAGCGTGTGGTGTCAGATCGGCGCAGGTAACGAGCAGCTGCGGAACCTTTATCGGGGATGTCGTTTCTCGGTTAATTTGTAGGGCAGAGGCATACATTAATTGCGTAAAGTTTTTGCCGACAGCGCGATGAGCGCAAAGCGTGACGCGCTTTTTAATGACGCGTTATCGACGGCATGGTAAAACGCGAGGAAGAGGTGCTTCTTTAAAGGATCCATATAATGTCCATAAATTGTATCGACATTATATAATTTATTTATGAAACCTTGTAGCGTTGTAACAAGTTATCGGAATTTGTAATCTTAATGCCTTGAATAATTATGTTCGACGTGTATTTCGTTTTACAAGGTTTGTCGTTGCATTGGCTAAGGAAATACCGATACTGCCAGCGGTGGACTTATCTTTAATGTAATACAGTACGAGGATATAGATGGTCACGTTTGAAAGTTGCCATAGAGGCTAGAAATCGTGGTACATATATCCAGTAATAACTTGTATCTACGAACCACGATATCGACGTTAATAACCATTTCTACGGCTACGTCTCCATTTTATCTCAGACGAGAGAGATTTATAGGAAACGGCCGTTCTATCATCTTAAAGAAACAGAAACCTCGGAGCCATTTGGAACGTATAACCCAATCAGACAGTAATGACTAAGCGAACGGCATTAGTTTCAGGGGAAAAACTGTGATGAAAAATGCCTTGCGATAAATGTATCAAATAAGATACGAGCGAACAGAAGGTCGGGCACTATAAAGCACAAATCAAAGCTCCAAGATCAAACAAACAATCGTGTTTTATTCGCGTCTGAGGTATTAGTGTTTCGTAAGCGCAAAGCATACGTGAAAGTGTAATCGTACGAACTTAGAAGCTGCTGCGTGATGTGTAATATCTACACGGAGGTAATATGTAATCTGTCTGCCATTTTGTAGAACAAAAACCGATTGGCGAGTACACCTAATTCTGTTTTGACACGATGGATGCATTCCCGAAGAATACGTGTAAAAAAAATCGTGCAAAAAAAATATGTCCAATGTCGCAGTTACAAAAATAAAAGCAAAGCAAACTTTTCTTCTTAGAATTTGGTTTGATCGTGTTAAATCAAAATAAGTCCTGTAAAAAGAGAACTAAAATTTTTTCCTGATTCGTGTTAAATCAAAATCGTGTAAAAGAAGTTCGCGTAAGAACAGAATTGGGTGTACGTTTGAATTGTCTGCTTTTTTTACAATGTCCAAAGTTTAATTTTATATTTTTCTCAGCGACAAAATATTCGTTTCACGAATAAATCCTTATGTTCAAAAATATCGTATATTTATTAACAAAGCACTTCTCCTTCAATTTAAGATAAGCACCGTGGTTTATCGCACGTTCTTCCGATATTATTTATCGCCTCATCTCCCCAGACCCGCGCAATATTTATTTCCTAAATATTTCCTTTCCGTATCATAGGGACAGTGGTGTAACTTTTATACCGGGGGTTGGCGCGATGAAATTGAATCCGAAGGGGTAGATCGCGCGGATAAGGCGGACAAGCGTGGAACACCGTGAAACGGGGGAACACAGCGGGCTTCCGGATCGTTCGTGCCGATAATATCCGCAAGTTACGATTTTTTCACGTGCCCATAAAAGCCACGTCGCTCTTCCCTTTTCTTCGAAGCAGCCGACATGGTCTCTACACGTATTCTTCCTGTATGTATCGACCGCAATTCATAATTTAACACGGTCGATCCTGAATGGCAGGGTATAATATGTGGCATCGCGTAGAGCAGGCTTGGCCAACAGGGGCGGCATTGATGGCCTAAACATTTCGAAGGGCCGCACATGAAATAAGAATAACCGTAATTCCTTTTGCAATATTGTTTTTCGATGTCTGGCTTTTCGAAGAATTTCATATTTATTGATCTTTATTGTAAATGATTGATTTGAATAGGCTGAATGTGTTTAATCGGTGTAAATATGAAAAGAAATAATACTACAACTGGATATGAAAAGAAAACACGTATTTAACCAATAAGAAAATATTTTCATGTGGTAATGAAAATAAAGTAAATAATCTCTCGATATTTTGATGTAATCTATGAAACGTAAACTAGATCATTCAAAAGACGCATAAAGAACAGCTATTAGGTTAAATGATCTTCGCACGTAATATCAAAAAGAAACTCATATTATCAGGTTTTGGATTTCTCGTGTAATGTAGTCTAATAAAAAGAAGTTTCTGCACATTAAAAGAGTTTATACAGGCGCTTGTATCACCACGTATTAACACTGGGTACAGTAATTAATATCCATGTATATGGTTACGACGATAAACCACGCGTTAAGTTTTCGATATCCATATAAAAATAATGCAGTTTTACACTCACCGCTTAATGAGAATTTGTAAAGCTTTTAACTTAAACGCACGATGCCGTGCACGAAACGATTAAATGTTCCGGAGTGTTCCGTGTTGCACACGATTACTAAAAAAAATTGTTACCAAAGACTCGAAAGTCTTGCAGATTACAAGCATTAGTTGTAAAGTGAACAAACATATTGCACGTTAACTCGTTGAAAGGAGCTGCTTGAACTTGAGAAATTTAACGTTACCTTCAAATTCACCGTTACGCCATTCGAATCGAAACGAAACATAATAAACATGAAGATCGGTTGAAGTATTCTACCGAAGAAACGAGAGTGCCCTTTCCTTCCGTCTCCAACCGAACTCCTCTCAAAAGCATGCATAATTTTATACGGATGCAGTATTCGTCCGTAATTCATTATGAATGGCAATGCAGTGGCATGGAAAGAGGCAACGTCTAATTTCAACCTTTCAAAAATATTCGAATAGCTATTTTATCCCCCGGTTTAGTAACCCCGCTAAATAAAGACCCGCGTATCAGACGAGGTGAGCGAGTGCCTCGTGACTTTTTCCAAACAATACGATCGCGGAAACGTAAACGGAAGGAATACGGACTGCAACGTGTTGAACTCAAAACGGGACGTACTCGCTGCGTGCCCGGGTATATTTTTAGATCGGTCAAGGTTCGCAGGAGCTATTTCGGGGCACTCTTTATCCCGCTTTAGAAAAACTCGCGTAAGAGCGGGTTTTACCCAGCGAGGAAGTTTTAATTGATATGTGTATCTCCTCATGAGACCGCACCTTGCCGGATACAAGCGTATTTGCGAACGTATTTGGGTCAAGCGTGAAACGAGCATCTGTGCAGCTTTATTTTACTTTTTAATCGATCGCAATTTAAGACATTCTTGGTGCAAGTGAAATAACGATTCGAGGAATATGGCTCAAGGTAGAGATACGAGCTGTTCCTCGAACTAATGCAAGGAGTATTGATAAAAATTTTGTACATTAACAAAGGGACACGTTGACTTGCGGTTCTCGTAGCAAAATGATTTTTTCGACGGAATTAGAAAAGTTCCAATGACGCAGAACCGCTCGCAATGCATCCGAGTTGAACGTCTATAGCCGCATTGATGGAACAAAAATACAGGAGAATGTCTTCCGATTTGAACAAGAATAATCCGAGCGTAAAAATTAGAGCCGACATGATGTGGAAATACGATATTTTCCACTGACGAATATATTCCCCGGCGCGTACACGGTCTAGATATTTTTCATCTGAAAAACTCGGGTTATTTCATAATGCACGCTTCCCCTATGGGGGATCGACTTACCACGAAATTAATGACTCGCGAGTGGTTACGTAACCAGACGTTTACGTGGATCGTAAAGCAAGCACTACCGTTCATAAACCTCGACATACAGGGTGGCCTAAGCAGCGGCCCTCGCGATGTTAAAATGATTTTTAATATAAAAGGGCGTTAATAAGATATCGCGAATAAGTATTTACCGGTTCTGAATCAACTCTAAACAGCGCCTTTTCCTCAACATCAAATCAGTATCACTCCAGAATTCTCAGAAGTTCCTCCCTGCAAGAGACTAATATGTCCAATCCGACAAGCGCACATAACGCGACCTAAGTTCGCGTCGCGTATAAAGCAAACCATTTATACCTCCAAGAAAGAAATTTTCCAAGCATCAAAATCATTTTATACAATATACACATGGCACCTAGATTTACAACATCGACCCCTTTCATTCTCCGGATCAAATACAAGAATCATCCGGACCTTCCTTCCCTCGGATCAACAAAGGTCGTCTAACGATCTCCGCTACCATTAGACGGACCACCCTGTATAACCAGCGCGAAAGCTGATACGCGAGTGATTGCGGCTAGGGCATTTCTCCCGTCCGGCTATCGCGCTTTCTATCGGATTGGCTTTTCAGCAGATCGCCGTGGACAGCAGCAAGCCGGCGTATAATCCGCGGCACACGCAGCCGGGTATCGCGACGATAAACCGTGCTCGTTCTCCCGCGCGATAATCGCCACGGGGATCTCGGGGCGCCATTGATAACGGGCCGTTAAGTAAATCCACCGAAGCGTGGACACGCGACGTCCGCGGCGGTCGGGCCTGTTGTTACATGAAAAGCGGCTTAACGAAGCCCCGAACGTGTGTACAGAACGATGGGGGGATCGCGAAATCCCACGTCGGAGGCCTCTCCTTCCGTCTCCTCTCCTTCCTCAAGAGCGTCGCCTTCTAACGGTCCCGGGGCCTTCGGAGGCGCGTGACTTGATCGTGACTCGAACTTTCCCACGAGGCTTTCCGCACGCGAGGAAACGGCCGATGAGGATGATTGCCAGAACGCGAGAGAAATGCCACTTTCATCGCGATGCGGCGGGGCGCTTTCTGCCTTATCGCGCGGCCGCTTTTGGGGCAGGAGGAGAGGAGCGACGGCGGCACTTTAAAGTCATTCCGGAAGCTCGTCAAGGACGATCTCTCGGGACTGAGATTAGAGGGAAAGTTTGGAGTAATCAGTGGCTCGTGACTCTTTGCAAACGGATTAGCATCGACGGAAAAGTATCGTGTAACGGTTACTGCGGTCTTGTATAAATTAGAGAAACGCTATCGCGTCGCGAGAGAGAAGGGTACGGGGCTAATCGTTATGCGATTTGCGGCGATAAATCTCGTGATATTTGCCGCCTTATTCCGATTTTGTACTTATTCTTGATTTTTTTTCATCGACTTTTTTTATGTTACGCATGTGCAGTCAGTTTATTTGTGATATCGATAGTGATTTAGCGTCAATGTAAAAACATCCCGCAATTCTTGTGTCTCTTATTCATATATCAAGCTGTATATTAGGAGGAATGGAAACATTTTTAAGTTAACATAGGTCAGCTTAAATCAGTATTCGCTTTTGGTAAGAATATTCGACGTAGGCTAACGATTCTTTTCCAGAAGTTGAGGGTTTTCGACGAAACGCGACACACACGTCCACCATCCACGCGAGGGTTATAGACTCGTATCTCGAAGGGACGACTTGGGCAATAACTAAGGAACGTGCGGTCGAAACGCGAGAAAAGTTGTTGACGCCAGTTTACGGGGGTGAGTTCTTTTTCTCTTTTTTTCTTATCATTCCGCATAGAATTGAGATTTACGTTTAACGTTCTTCTTTCAACGATGGCCTTTGTCTGCGGGGGTATGCAACAGCCTCGAAGGAAACGAGGAAAAAAGCACGCGGAATTCAATGCATTGTCCCGACCGCCGTTGATTTTCAACGGCACGTGCTTTAAGCGTGGCTTTTCTTCTCTTTTCGTTTCCTTTCAGTTGCACGAAAGCTGCGCTGAAGGGCGCATTAAGGAAGACTGATCGAACAGATTGTTGGAACGCAAGAACATTGTTATGACTGCTGCAATTTCCATAAGACCTTCCATTCCGAGGAAATCGTTCCCGATTACTCTAAATATCGAAACACTTTCCTTCGGGCACAATTTTGCATAATGATGCCGATCAATCTATTGGAATACGAAATACATCAGCGCAAATATTATCGTTTTTGATTATACAAAACCGATGGTCGCAAAAGGCGTGTTTGTAGCTGAAAAGTGGAGGAACGATTAGAATTCGTAGAATCGTCAGGGTCAAAGCAGTTTTTGTTCCACGACGTCGGTGTAGATTGAGCGGAAAGTGCCGCTATTTACGAGAAAACATTTTCGTTGCTCGAGCCGGGTACATTTCGATCGATCTCTAACGTACTTTTTGTACCGCTCCCCTTAATTTCCCTCCGAAAAAGGAAAAAACCGACTAGGCAGAAACGCGAGCCAACGCATCGTTTAAACCGTTCGTTAAAATTCAGTAAAATCCTTCGAATTCTTTGATCTACAATTATATGACATGTTAAATAATGGCAGAGACGAATGATCGGTTATATTCCCGATACATGGAAAACATTAACGATACCGCTGGATGATCGTAATGCTTCATTTTCATCGAACAATTTTCCTAGAATAAAACTTTGGCTGACTCGCAAACCGAAGGAAAAAATACATTAATTCACTTAGCCGACTTTATCAAACGTATAAATCACCTCGTGACTCGCCTAATACCCCGCATCGTAAATTCCATACTTAATCGACGGGGAATGGTTTCCAATAAAACATTCTCCTCGTGCCCAACGCTTATTGCTTACTCGGTTCTACGGAATGACCAAGATGCAGATAAAACCGCCTCGATCAAACAAAGCCATAAATACGATATTCAGGATTAAAGACGACGATTAAACCCGCATCGAACGATTCCCCTTGCCCAATGACTCGAAAAGGCATCGATTCACCACCGACGTGGCGGAACACGAGTACGTACACCTTCTTGCACTTACAAAGCTCAACGTACTGTCATCCCTGCTTAAAATGTCAAAGGGACATCGTCCCTCGCAAAGTGCCCCGTCGAAGCATCGCGGTGACGCGCGCCTTTTAATCAAGCGCGACAATTTCATTCCGGTTTCGCCGTGGCGCGTTATTTATCGTCGGCCGGAAGACTCTCTAACGGTCCTCGGACGAGTCCTCCGCTAAATCGGCGATACAAACAACGCGCATGCACCTTATCCGCGGAAGAGCGTTAATCGGTGCTTGAAGATAAGGAAAAAAAAAACAAAAAGGAAAAAAGAGCGCGAGGAAAAGCAGGCCGCTCGTTTTCAAAGGTGCACTTCGATTATCTTTGAAAGTGCAAAAGCCGTTGTACCCTCGCCAACCCGTAGTTGGATGCTGGTGCGCCGTTTAACCGCGGGCACCGCCGTTATTCGCGGTGTACCCGATATATCGGGCCCGCTCTCTCGTTTAGTTAACCGAATATTTGCCCGGCGATGCGCATGTCGCGATAGCCCTTGCGACGAGCACACCGGAGGGCCGACGTACGCCGCCTTCCCCCGCGCCTCGTGACATCAATTTTCGAAGGCCCGTGTATACGTGGGAGCGGATCAAAGGGAGCCGAGCGCGGTCGAATGCCTGGACAGATGATAAAAGCTCGGAGCAACGACAGCGGGCACATACCGTGGCGAGCCGGTGGACGAGAGCGAGAGAGAGAGAGAGAGGGAGTGAGAAGGGACGAGATCGGGGAGGAGGAGAGACGTAAGGGAGAGAGCGAGAGAGAGAGAGAGAGAGAGAGAGAGAGAGAGGGAGGGAGAGAAAGAGAGAGAGAGAGAGAGAGACAGGCTGACAAGCGGAAGGGCCGAAGCGACGGCCGCGGCGTTTTGGCGGATGCTAGGCGCGGGACGTGTCCATTCAGCTTTCGCTGTCGCGCGCGGGATTCCATTATCGGAGGGCCCTCCCTCGCGCCCCGAGGGAGAGCGCCCCCGGAGGGGGCAGCTCTCGGGGGCGACTTAACCTCTTCTGCCGCCTCGCTGAGCGGCCACGAGCCGCGAGGAGGTTCGCGTAGCGAGAAGCCGCGTGCGTTTGGGGGAGAAGCTAAGTGCCGCCGCGGTCCAGGCGGCGTTAGCTGGCCATCTTTGGCGCGTACCTCTCGGCTCTCATCCTGGTCCCCAGCCCCTCGGGGGCTTACCCGCCTCGGTCCGCCTCGAAAGGCCCTCGGCCCTGCCCGAGGGCGAACTCCACCGAGGGTCTTCTCCTCTCGCGCACCCTCGAGATTCGGCCAAGACGCACTGGCTCGTGAAACGCGACTTTCCGCCCACCGAGCGCACATCGGCGCACGTCCGGCCCGAGCTGTGGTTTACTACTACCGTCGGCGGACCGCTTCTCTCCTCGGCCCGGGCGCCGAGGCGTCGATACGACGACGACGCTTGCGCGCCGCCCCCGATACACCCTTTCCCACCCGGGGATTTTCGCAGCGCATTGGCTGCGACCCCAGGGCGGCCTGCACGAACGCGCCGGATGCCGTCGCTCGCTCCTGGATTCTCTGGAAATACTTTGGGTCCGAGCCGTATTCCTGGACGCGCCGATTACTCGCCTCGTTGCGCGCCACCCTGGCCAGGCACGTGCTCGGCCCCCGCCTTGATCTTTGCTCCGGCTTGCCCGTGCTCTTACTCCGCTTGACGACGTCTAGAGTGATTGCGTCACTTTACGAAGCGGACTTGAGGCGACCGCTTGAAGAGTTTGAGAAATGTACCCGTGCTGCGCGATTTGAGAGAATTTTGAAGGGTTGGAGGGTGGGATGGAGACTAGAAAGATCGGCCTTTGGTTCGAGTTTCTCGTAAATAGCGCGCGTTTTCCGCGTATTGAAGTGGAAACGTGAATTTTCATGGGGAGAACTTGAGTTTGGGTCTGAGGTTTGATTTCTTTTACGCGGTATGATGTGCTGTATTCTGGGATTGTCGTTGTTTATGAACAGGGAGATCAACTAACTTGTTGTTGCGCATCATCCTCGCGACACGTGCTTGCCGCGCCTCGATCTTTGCTTCCCGAGGGATGCATTCTCCTCGCGAAGCTGTCACGACGGTGTTACGGCTATTGCACTGCTTTACCACGAAGTTTGCGAATAGCTTTGCGCGCGCAAACTGCGATTTTTCATCCTTCAAAGGCACTTATTTGTTTGGACGTTCGCACCGAGGTATACCTGAAATACGAGCACGAGAATATAACTTCGGTACTCCCGAAAGGGTTTCCGAGCCAATCGGACACGATCGTCGTCGCGTCGCTTAAACGATATTCCATTACGCAATAAACCTTGAGGAATGTTGCTTATGAACGTGGCGCATAGATTGCATCGATTGTTCGGCACGTGTCCCGCATACAACCGCTCCCTTTCGGCCGATATGCATTTCAATAGCCACACGAGCCTACATATATCTATCAATTTGAATCTATATCCGTGCTTTTTGCGAGATATAACCCAATATCAATAACGCATCCATTTCAATACGAATCCCTACATTCGTAATTGTTCCAACGCTGTTAGATTCTAGATTACATCCTTTGCATACGCGAGAAAAATTATACGAGCATGAAAATTCGGGCTTTTCGTTGCTAAGAACATTTAGCCAAATTCAAGGGCACATGTATATCGTGTAGTAAAATGATAAGAAAGGAGCAATTGAAGGAGGAGTCTCATCCAGCACCTGTATGTGTCTGTATCGTGGGATAGGCGAATTTAGGAGAGAGATAAGACAGTTTCTTCCGAGTCGCCCGTAGACGTTTATAGCGTGCGACAGACGAATTCGTGGAGCAATGCTGGACGATCGTAGCATGTGATGCGGAGGCTTGTCTAGCGCCTGTAGGCGTCCGTAGTACCGCCAGACGTCTGTACCAAGCGATAAGCGAGGTCGGCGAGCACCTGTGTGCGTTCATGACGTACGATAGGTGAACTTGTCGAGCACGGCTAGACGCCTGTAGCTCGCGATAAGCGAGCTCCAGGAACGTTCGTGGAGGAGCAGAGCGGACGTTAGACAAACTTATGTTAGCAGGACTAGACTAAAATAAAAGAGCAGCGCGAGTGTCAATAGGCGTCATAGCGTACGATGCGTAAACTTGCCGGGCGTCTTTTCGCGTCCGCAGTACATGAACTTCCCCAACATCGACGAACGTATACATGACACGCGATAAGGGAACTCGTCGAGCGCCTACGCAGGCAGATAGCAATAAAAGGGTTGAATATCCATCAAACCTTGCTGGGTGACGATAGAGAAAACCAGTTTAGAGAAAGAAGGCATGAAATTCTAAATACTTCCTATCGTCGTGTAGCCGTTAACCGATCTTGCCTGCAACACGCGACATTCTCTGCTTCGCGCGTAGTCGTTCTCGATGGCTACCGTCGGATGACGGTGAATACGATGACCTTTTCGGTTAACCTTAAGGTCTGCACTATGTATGTGGATTGTTATAGTATATGGATTGTTGGCAGGACGAAGCGATCGACTTTGCTTTTAAAATTTTCTAGAGATCTTAGTGTCACTTGAATGATTCTTTTTTATTTAAGATAAGCTTTCTTAATAATTAGGCTTACCAGCAAATAAATAGTAAAAGTATTTGTGCTTGTCAAAGAATAAACAATTGCCTTCAGAAGCAGACAATCTTAGCCGTATACCCTGAGGTAAATGGTTATAATTATTTGAGCGAAATATTTATTTAAAATTAGGTAACAAATTTTTCCATGCTAGAGTATATATTAGTAATTTTAAATAATGCCATTTGCTTTTGATAACGAGGATTAGAAGAGATGGTCAAAGATGCGCATAGAATCCAAAATATACTACAGCTATTTCGCATTTTGAAGCAACCACAGTGGCTATCGTCAACTACCAATCGGTTTGATTGTTTGCGACAGATCTGTACGAAATATCAATCGTGTTGGGAAATATTTCTTAACGCGAGGTAGTACGAAATATTCCATGGCGGTGAGACATCGCAGATATAATTTTGATCCCCGGCTATCGATAACAGCGAAATGGCGACAACGATGGTGACGAGGACGATGCGCTATTCGGGAAATCTGAAGAGCTATTCATGGCTGCGGCGACATCACTGAACCATCGCGCCTCCCTCGTACGACACGCGCTTCAAGGTTTGTACACGACAATCCATTGATCATTATGAGCTGCAGAAGGTGATAGGCGGACGAGGTGTAGCACATTTTTTATCCGGCATGATGATATTAAAAATAAATACAACGAGCAAGGGCAAATATCGTCTCAGAATATTCTCCTCGTATACTTTTGATACGTCTGTACTGTCTTCGTGATACTCGTTATGTATATCGGAAAAGTCGATGTACGCTAACGTAACAGTCGTTTTCTAATCTCGGAAGAAATATTTTTCGAGGATATTCGAAGCTCTGTTCAACAATACTCACGCTCCACGATATATTAAATAGGAGTTTATCCGTGCAAATTGAAATGGCGAGAAATGCACGGTGCTTCGTTAAAAGCACGTTAACGAAGAATCTGTTTGTCGCTGGTAGTAAATAGCTACATGAAAGACGCTTGGAAGGAAGTAAAGGAGGAAGTGGGTGGGAGAGAGAAACTTGGTGATAAAGTGGAACCACTTTGTAAGATGCATTTCGGCGAGATAAGGCAAACGCGAGGAGCATGTACCTTGGCAAGTATGCTGATTCAATTATTTCTGTCGTGCCGCAAGCCACCCAGGTAGACAAAACTATTTTTGTCCTCTCTGTTCCCCGATTACCGGCTCTCTTTTATCATCCACCTTTCGAAGCTTTAAATACGACCTGCCTCGAGACGGGTATCAGATTATCAGATACACCGATCTAAAATCGCGAGGATTAAAGCAAACATTTCTCAGCGCGCTACTCGGCTTAACCGTCGTACATTCTTCAAAGCCAAGTACACCAGCGACACGTCACCGTGCGTATTATACTTGACGCATCGTTTCTACTACCAGCATAAAGTCTATTGGATTAAAACGTGTATCTCCGACAGCGTTTATTCGATAATAGAGTCTCAATGACGCCAGATTGATTTTCAGCGCCATTCTTTACATGAAAGGCCTCGTCGTTGGCCTCAGCGAAATCTCGTTTCAGTAACGTCCTATTCAAATCAGATAGAAGCTCCTTTCATCTACTTACATTAGGCGGCTTGATTAAGTCCCCCACTGCTATTTTCGTGCAGGCGCGATCGAAAGGGCAGGGAATTTATCTCTCAGCGTGAGCTGCTCCTCCCCGTTGTTCAAATAATAAAACAACGATCGCTCTCCCTCGACGGGGATTTCAATCAAACTCCGTGAGTGCAACCGTTTAGCGTGTCTAACGAAAAAGAAAAGCCCGTGGGCGTCGACTATGAGGCGCGTCGGGCTGATTTAAACGTTAACGAGCAATTTATACCACCTGGACCGGGCCAGCGGAGTGCGCGATTGAGCCTCGAAGTGTCAATTCAAAAAGCACCCACGTCCTTTCGTCGCTGGAAGACCGAGGGCGTGATCGAACGCCTTCCTTTTCGAATCCACGTCCCAAGTCCCTTCTTTCGACGCGATCCCGGAGGAACAATCGAGTCCGCGACGACAATGTGCGCTTAATTGAGAATAAATGTCGCGCCCCCTTCTCCGCAGTTTCGAACATTTTCTATAAATAGCGAGCGAGCGTCCACGTACGACGACGGTTTTGCTTGTCCGCGAATTCGCTGAAATCGAGAATGGGGATGCGCGCAAGGATGGACGCCGGCAGCGCAACAGGGCATTGAATTATTAAATTTGGCACAGTTACGGCGCCATCCTGAATGGCTGCGAGCACGCGCTCGATATGTCCGCTCATTCTGAAACCACGGATATTGTGCCACACAAATTGGCACATCTCTGATATGGAAGTTGCGAAGTGGCTTATTATTGTACGGGTTGAAGCGAGCTTCTCTCTCTCTCTCTCTCTCTCTCTCTCTCTCTCTCTCTCTCTCTCTCTCTCTCTGTCTCTATTTCTCACTCTGTCCTTCTCTCTCGATGAGGCGTCGCGCTGTGCCGCGGGTTCGGGAGAAACTTTGTCGACCGCGTATAAATCCGATTGGCCAATGGGTTTGCTACCTTCCGCGATAGTTTCTGCACAAAAGTAATACCGTGCTTGGAACACGGTCTTTTCTTTCCAATTAAGGATCATTGGATGTTGGAATTGGTCGGTGTCGATGTGAGCGATGTAGACGGTCTTGAGATATTTTCATTCGTCGATTTGTCGATCATGAACCCTCGATTTCTATTCTTGAAATTATGACAAAACACTATAAGGAAATGATATCTCCATATTTCTCGAGTCGTTTCCAAGGCTTGTTTTTGGAATATCACCTTTCTTCCTACGGATCGATAAGTTTCTTTCTAAAAGCGTGGAATTTATCGCAAGATGGTGTAACAAAGCGTTTCGCGTGTTGTAAACTAAGAAAATGTTTGCTAAATCACACTAAATCTTTTTTCTTTATATACTTTCGTGCCATTCCCTGAGAAATTTTAGCCATAGATTTCAGCTATAGCTCACCTTTGTTATAAGAGAATCACTCCAAGTAGCCCTTCGAAGTGGGCAAGCATTATCGACACGTCGTTTTTTTTTCTAGCTTGCGAACATATGTGGAGAACACTGATCGGTGATCGTTCAGAGCAGATGAGAAATATTCCGACCCTAAAAACCGGGAGGGGGCCATCCTCCTAGATGACGGAACGTGATCTACGGTCCTCGAGGATCGTGGCGCCTTCGTCGAGGACCAAAGCCCTTCGCAAATTACCGCGCATACTCTCCCATAGTCTGCTGAGGACGGCATAAAAGATCGGAGAGAATAATGACCCGGTAGCTTTCTGAATTATGGTCTAGTGGTGAGGGAAAATCGAATACAGGCTTCACCAAAATGACGTCCTCTTGCCTGGGAATCCCACATCCAGGAAAATCGAAATCACTTTAATCTCACAGAACCTTGCGCAAAAGTACAAGAAAATTCCTGGTTTTAGTTCGTACGGTTTCGATAAAGATACTTACACATAGTATATGCTCGTTCAAGTCATACGTTTCCACAACGATTTCACTACATCCCACCTCTATCGGAACACTATAACACCGCGTGGAATGAGTGATCGTACATAAATGGCGTGTACACGGAAATAAATTTTGCGAATCATTCCTCGTCCTCCAAGCGAATATCGATCCTCCGCATTCTCCCGCCACGCGACAGCAACCTCCCAAGACAGAGGGAGATACCGCTAGAACTTTGATCCGAGCGCTCGCGCGAACAAACAAAGTCCCCTTCGGGCAAAATGATTTATGGCATTTTCGGGGAAACGTTTTATATACAAGAAACGACTCGTACGCGGATGGTGAGGCATGCCGGTTCGTTCCACGAGGAGGAGAACGAGATGGCCGCGATTGATGCGCCAGTGACTTTACAAGTTCCTCTTTCACGGTACGAACACTCCCAAGGAACGGCCTTGAGCATCATCAGTGCCTTCCGCAGATGCTGCTGGCCGGCATGACGATACTGTTCGGATATTTTCCGTATATCTTCCCGCTTCTGGTGACCTTGTAATGGATCTGCTGCTTCGTTTGAATAGCCGGAGCCGAGCTGGACACGTGAGGCCCGTCGCCGGTGCACAGTCGTTTCACCCTGGTCTTGATCCCGGTGCTCTTTTGCTTCTGATAGGACACCAGTCTGCGCTGCTTCAGCAGCTGACGCCTGGGCGGCGTTCCGGTGGTCAGCGATTTAGGGTTGATCGGGGCGACTGCGGTGCGCCTTCTCAGGAGCCTCAGGGGCGACACCGCGAGGATGGCCTTCGTTATCCTTCGCCTGCACCGCCAAAGGACCACGGCAGTCGCGAACCAGGCGAACCATGGACCCGCTTTCGGACCCGGAGCTGGCTCCCTCGACCAGAGAAATAACATCTGCGGGGTTGCAAGAAGGATTATACCGAGGTATCTCTATCGCCCATAAGCCTCTACGATTACATCCACCATCTATTATTATCAAGAACTTCCAGAGGAGTAAATCAACGCACGAGCCTGCAATTTGCACGATCGTTATCCTCAGTAGCGTGAGACCTGAATATTCCCTCGACTCCACAACTTCGAAATTAATCGCGAGCCATATTCAACGGCTGTTCAAAAGTTACGTCTATCGGTACATAATACGATATTTCCAGATGCCCCACTTTGCCCGGCGCTAAGCCCGTTTGGCGCTTCCTTTTTTTGGACGCGGCCCAAGGGGTAGTCGCGAATTCCCAGGGCATCAAATCCGCTCGGCTCCCCGCTCAGCATTGTGCCCCGCGTAACACACGATCGGATGCATAGAAAGGTTAACGCGCTTCTCTCCCGCCAGAAGAGCCGAGCCCGTCGAGGGTTTACGCGACCGGTATAGAACGACGGCCGAATCGATTCCGTGACCGTCGTACTTTTTCAAGGCTGCCGAGCACTGAATCCACGGTAATTCGTTTAGGGCCGGCTCTATAGATCGCGGCCGTGCTCGGTAGGCCTCGTTTAGACTTTTATGGCTCCCCGACGCTGTCGCCGTAGCCTTCGCCCTCATCCTCCGCGCTGCTGACCCATTTGCCAGGCAGGACTTCGCATTAGCCGCGGCTTTTTACAGGCGGGACTGACCTTATAGATCCACCCGTTGGCTCGTTGCCTGAAACTGAGGGGTCGATCGACTAGCCGAAACATAGAGTGGCCGTGGGCACTCACTCGACGGGGACGCCGGTGCTAGGACCTGGTGCAGAAAGGAAAACGACCCTGTAATCGGCTCTGATCGCGGCCGGAGATCGTGGCAAAGACCGGCTTTGCCTTTGGTACTGTGAGAGCGAGGATGGGGGGCGCCGAGTGCAGGATGGAAATAATCTGTCTTAAGAATAATGCAGTCTTAGAGGCGAACGGCCCGGTCGTAAGAAGGTATCGGGCCTGGGGAAAAGTTCGTGGCGTTCTTTTAGTGGGATTCGATTGGTTTTCTTGTATGAGGATGAATTTATTTGCAATATAGGAATGAAATGTATACAGATTATTGGAAATGAATTTATTTAAGCTGAATATGCTATATTATTATCGACAGTATTTTGCAATTTTTCGGGTAGTCTATGTTTTTTGAGTTCTTTGCGATTGACAGAGGGGAAACGCCATGAATTTTTTCTCAGATCCAATATATACGAGGTGCATAGGAATTTTAAGTGTCTTAGGTCCTCGAACGGATGAGAGTGTGTGTGTGTGTGTGTGTGCGTGTCTGTGCATGGGAAAATGCGTGACTGAGACACTGTCTGGGGCACTGTAGGAACGGTCGAATATGGATAGTCTAGTTTGAAGAGTCAGGAAGAAGAATCGAGTTTAAGCCGCCGTGGGAGAAATACATTTATGTTACGAAAAACCGAGTGTTTTCCCTCATTGCTCCTCTGGGCCACTACCTTGTGTTGTTCTGTATTTCTCATTTCTCACGGTAGATTCTTACGGATCTACGAAATGTAGATCTCGAAGAAAGAAGATGAAAGGGGGTGGTAGGAGGGAGATTTTCTTTTTATTAATTTTAGACAGAGTCTGCTGAGGTAATTTGTTCAACACTAAACCTACTAGCCACTTTTCAGATATATTCAGTTATACTAAATATATCCTTATAGAAAAAAAGGATAAAGGAAAAATATCGATAGATCAGTATATTGATCTATACGTTGCAAGAAAATCGTGAAAAATCTCAGGAAATACATACAGCGTTTCGGTTTTATAAATGTTTAAAGGAATCACCGACTGGTCCGGTAGGTTTAGTGTTAAAGAGGATTCCGAAACACTAGAACTACGCCATGCGTATGAGATAGAAAATGCTTTAGAGGTGATGGGCGGGATTCGAGGGACGTTTGTCCGGCTGTTTAATCCTATGCGCTCGGAGAATGCCATTGCGGCGCTATCGAGTGTCTCGTGGAACGCTCGAAAGGCTTCGGGTTTTTGTTTATGCAATCTGCTTATCGTGTTGTATCGTGAGTGAGAAGAAGTTCATTCTTAGGTACATTAATTTGTTCGAGCTGGAAAAAAAAGTTTCGATGTCGCAACTCGACAGAAATCAGTTTTAAGACAAATCATAATTTTAGTCGTCTTAGGAAGCCTTAGACCAATGTTTTCCACACCATTTTTAAATATATGGCTTAATTCACTACTTTACATTCCTGATTTTTAAGATCATTCAATTCTCAAATTTGATAAACCTTAATTATTTAGAACCACGCACTAGTGGTCAACAATTATTAACTCTTTCACGCGCAATGTCGTTCTGACGACTGAAATTCTAACTCCAAGAAACCAAATGGAGAATATAGAATTATTAAGTGTCACAATTAATTGCTCGTTAAGACCACTAAAGTTAATGATCTATCTTAAAATTGTCACGAGCAATAACGTTAGGAGTTACTATACGTTGAAATCACTTTTACTCAAACCACTCTTCATTATTAATTCCTCGCATATCGCATGATTAAATACCATAATATAATTGTAAATAGCCTTTGTTGATATTATGAACACGTAGCAATGAATATAAATAAAAGTGTATCGAGCAGATTTTGGCCGACGAAACGGAAAATTCTATGCATCAGGGGTCGAGTCTTAAAGCGACTTTCAATATAGCTTAAAAAGTCTGAGGATAAGATCTGAACGTTCTGAACAGGCGTCTTTCACATGGAGGTGTAAATTCATATCCATTGCACTGCCGTGTATTTAGGAACGACATACCAAGTCGTTGGTGAGAAAGCGCAGAATCGATAAACGTTAATAATTCAGGATGCCTAGCTGCGCCCGTGCAATTTGTGCCACTGTGCTTAAACAGATAAGACCAATGGCCGGTTCCTACCGAGCAAACGATCATTAAGGGCCGTTTCGTGGCTAAACTCCTGACGAATAGCTTCCGACGGCAACGAGGAAGCCGTCCTTTCGACCACCATTCGGAAACTAGTGTATCAAGGTCGTAAAGCGAGAATGAGGAATCGAGGGTCGAATGGAGAACAACGATAAACCGACGAAAAATTGAGAGAATCTCAAGAATTCTCCTCGATCTCACAAATCCTTGACAATATCCTTAGCACACCTAGAAGAAAGTCAATAAACAAACATCATCACGAAACTGATTATTCCGAATTCCCAAAGCAAGGAAATCAAGGATCAAAGAAAGGCCAACGAGAGTCTCGATAAAGATTACTTTTCATATCGCTACCAGCCTTCCAACCAACGGTTTCCATTCAGAAAGGAGAAGTAGATTTTTCTGCGCCACTTTCGATCCGAGGATTCAAGGTCGCCGAGCAAGGATCCAACTTCGTAGAGATATCGAGGGAGAGAAAGAAGTGAGGGAAGGGCGCGAAGCGGTGCAGAAACGGCGAGTTGTCTTTCGACTGTGTATCCGGAGGTTGGTGGGCACCGAGGCGTAACCGCGAGGATGGCGAGAAGGTCGAGGGAGAATCCGCGGCGATTGTTGCAACGACGGCACGTAGGGAGTCGCGAGGAGGGGCAGAGGTCCTATATCGGGGCTGACGAAAAGCGAAAAGCGCGGGGGAGGTCAAGTGGCAACGACGAGATATATTTCAGATAAGACGAGGCCGATGTCAAGGCGACGCGCTCAGCCGAGGGCCGATAAGGACGACGGAAAAATACGAAGCGCGGGCTTTCACAAATCGAGCACCGACGTTTTGCAACTTTCTCGATATTCCATCGCGGTAAGAAGTAAGACGGCCGCAGCGGGCTCTTAATGACGCACCTTAAACGGCGCGTAAAAAGCTTGCATCGTTTGTGGACTCTTTTCTTCGAGAGGACAAAGAAACTTGGGTAAAATCCCGGCTACGATAGGAAATCTCAAGTTTTGCGCACTCTTTGCAATCTGCGATGGAAGGAGGAACGTTATAGCGGGGCTCCGCTCGCTGCACGCTCGGGAAACTAGGCTTCCTATATTGCACGAATGCACTTTGTCACTGAATCTCTTCCATCTCCAAATTTAGTCCGCGCGTATCTTTTTAAAAACGTTTCAAACAAAGATTATAGCCCTGCAGTCATTTTTTAGGGTAAAGCGAAACACGCGATGACGTTTCGAGAATGTTCCGCAGGAGCAATCTGGACCACCCTTTTCCTTTTCCTTGCATCGCGCTTGTCTGACGCATGTTCAAGCATAAGCGTAATGAAGTCAAAAATTATATTTTTTCCTGAAAGCATTTAATGTAAGTTACCATAGGTTCTACTGTTTAAATTCCTGAAGCAGCAAATCAGCGATATTATTTGAATCGGTTCAGAAGTAATTGAAAAACATAAAAATCCTGTTTTTTTTACGTGGAAGTCCGAGTTTTATCTTGCTTTATTATAATCACCTCCCCTCCCCCCCTTTTTTTTAAATACAAGATCCGCATTTCAAGAATGCCCTGAGATTATAATATTAATATTATATATTATTAAATAATATTATTCCATTAATATTATAATAAACCGAACCGAGATCTTTTGATTTTCCCAGATTTAAGCTTTTCCAACGTAACTCAAATACAGGTCTAAATATAAACCCAATTTGAATTTAAATCAATTTCAACATAATCCAAAACCAGCGATACGTCGCGAAATTATCATAAATTCAACGCATCTCATTCGACGATCAACGAAGAGATTTGTTATATTTCAAAGCTCCGACACCGTCCAACAAATTTTATGCGGTGATCAACGCGTAAATAGGGGGCTTAAACTCGTAAATTTAAAACTTAAATGCGTAATGAGAATGAATGAACGTTATATTCGGTTGAAGAGTCTTTGTTTTAAATAAACATTTATTTAAAACAACGTTTCGAACGCTCCAGCGCGTTTATTTTCAAACTGAGAGATAAGAAAGAAACTATGGCAAACATACTGAGCAATACAATGTCAGGATGTTATAAATCAAAGTAGGCGTGTAACATACCTCATCTTGTAAATACTTATCTTTTATTTACTACGTCGTGCATTTTTAGTTTTATTTACCTTCTCAAACATCAGTTAATATTATACAGGCGCTTCACCAAACGTAAGTAATTTTTAGCATAATCCTCCGTTTCGAGTTTTCTTCAATTCTCTTTATATTCACGATTAGGGAGACGCATTTTGAAACTAACAACTCCACTCTCTTCCCGTAGTACCGATAGCACGTTGCACACAATACTTTATTATTTCCAGTATCAATTTAAAATTCGTCACTTAGCCGTGGTATACAAGGTACATTACGCGCCCATTTTGATTTACAACATCTCTACATGGCTTTGCTCCGTACGTCTGCCATTGTTTCTTTCTCTCTCCTCAGCTTGAGAGGATAACGCAACGACGCCCTCGAAAGGTGGCTTTAAATAAATACTTCTTTAAAACGAAGCCTTCTCAACCGAATACAATTTTCTCTGATTCTCATTACCAACGAACAGCGATTATTCCACTCCTGCACTCAAATGCGTAAACTCAGTGCGTATACCTCGATGTCGGGCAGCTCTCCCAGCCCTCCACCTCGACTCCGTTCTGGACCTCCACCTCTGAATTTCGCATCCACTGCCGACGCAGTGGAATCCGCGGCCGGCCCTCGTTTTCGTGGCGGCGGAATTGGACCCGGGGGATCGTGTTACCGGTCAAAGGGGGACGACGGCTGGTCGGTCCTAACCAATAATATGTCACTGGCGCCACCGGCCACCCTCGACGATCGAGATTCCTCCGGCGCGATCAGTTCTCATACCTCGCGGCCTTGAAACTCGCGATGGCTGCGTCGATGTGCGCCAGGGTTAAGGAGGATACACCCTGAACTTTCTCGAGCAAAAATAAGGTAGAAGGGCTTGGGTAAAGGGTAGCAAAACCGGTGTAAAACGGCATACGAAGGAGATCGGATGAGGGAATTTAGACAAAGGATTGCGCCGCTGTCGGATGGCCGCTTGACGTTCGCCGAACGAGGCGGCGATTAATCGACGCCGACAACCGGGCGTGTTCAGTGCGCTCGACGAGAGGACTGGAAGGATATTCGTGAATTGCGGTAGGTGGTCCGAGTATAGATCATAGGCGAGCGAGGTATTGTCCAACGTGGCTGCGGATGTCCTGCGTTGGAGAATTCTAATTTGCTGCTACGACGTGTAAGAGGTCGAAGGACTTACTCGCGCTGGTGATGTAATCGCGTGTGTAATTGGCTGGAATATTTATCGCGTAGTCTTGGTAAAGTCAGGTAGGGATATATATATATTTTTTGTACCCAATTTAATCTTTCATTAAAGGAGAAAAAGAGGGGAAAGTCAATCTGCGTGAATGTCGGTTAACGGTTTAAGCGAGACACCGTGTATGCAGATAGACCTGTGCCACACTCTGATATTTAGCAGGGCAGCTATTTTCAGGTGCATGTGACGTCCGTGTGAAGTGCTACTCAGCATCACGAACGAATGATCCTCAAAAAGATCGCGCCTCGTATAATTCACCTTTCACTTGCTCCCTCGAGACGAGAATTTTTAATATCACCACTATTTTAATCTCCGTTTAAAACTTCCTCTTTCGCTTTGGCCGTCTGCTCTGGAGCTACTGGAGACTCGACGCTTCGCTGAACATCGTTCGTGCGATTTCGCGATAAAGGATGTGCCATTGTTTAAGCAATTGTACCAGCTCTTTATTCCTGAGCTACGCTTTTATAAGAAAACGATCACGATTCCCGAAGGAGTAGCGATCCATTGAGTTTGATCGGAGGTTTAAGTGGGCCCTCGTTCCTCTCGCTTCTGGCTCAACAGCTCGGCTATCCTTCTGTTCTTAAGTTTCACACTCGACTTCAACCGGGAGCAATCGAAGTTCCTCCGGCAAATTCATGCGTGTAAACCGAGACGATCGGCTGACATTTTCCTTGGGGCTGCGAATTATCTCGATTCAGACGAGTCGATCTTTCCAGCCGAGCTGCTCGAATCGCGATGTTCTCCGGTGTTCCTCGATACACAGTAGCGAACATTGTTGAGCCACGAAGTGGGAGTGTCGAGAATTTCTGGTCGAGCTCTTCGGGTAATCCATGGGAGAATCGCGAATGTTGCAGTTGCTCGTTTTGTAAGTTGTAATTCTGTTGCGCTATCCCGATACCTCGTGGTTGTGTTGGGCGAATCCAGCATTTAATCTAAAAGCTTGGACACTTGCCGTAATATATGTACGAACATGGACACAAAATGTATACCGTCCTGTTATTACGAAAATTATTGTCACCGGCACAATAATTACTGGTATTATTATAACAAGCGCGCCTAACGTGCTCTATTATTATCACATTAGTTTCATCTTGTTTATCCCATCTAGTACCTTCAATTCTTTCTAGGAACCAACACGCGCCTGCATTCCAATACTAATTTAACACTAGACCCACCGAAGCGGTCAAACCAACCCGTCAGTCGTTTCTTAGAAAAATTACTCTACTTTCTAAGCTGGCATTTTTTGAGAATTTGCACGATTCTACCGCAAAGTGTGAATTACTCTATCAACTCCTTGACATCTCTTCTTAATCCTCTTTATCTTTAAAGATACACAGCAATATGCCCAGGAAGCGGCTAGTAAGTTTAGTGTCAAACAAAGTCCCTATAAGGAATTTCGTATCGATTCCGTCGATTATATCGATGAGATACATTTTGAGCCGATATAGCGATAAAAATGAATTGGGACAGGACTTGAAAGGAGACGTGAAAAAGGGGACCGCCGTTGAGGTTATGTAATCATCGGTAGTGCACCGCGATGGGATAGCTTGTGTACACGACGAGGTCAACGAACCGGAGGGCTCGAGGGGTCCACCGTCTTTCACGAAAAATATTTTCACGTTCCGATCTCGAGAGCACAGCGCCGTTTGAACCGAGGGCCTCGTATCCTCAGGTATAAACGCTTAATTGGTCAATTAGACGATACGATTGGCGCATTTAATAACCGGATAATCGGGGCCGCAATTACCATAATCCGGTGAAGCATCCCATTGAAGATAAATCCGGTATGAAAATCGGAAGTAATCGCGGCTAGATTTGCATCGCAATTATGTCGGTTCAACGACGGCCAAGCGGGATTAATCGTCGATGGACAAATATATAAATAAATGTATTGCAGGCCCAGAGACGAACGTCGTGTCACTTCTGGCGTTCTTGGATATCGGCCAACGATTTTATCGTCGATTCTATTGCATTCTGGCGTAATCAAGGGTTCGAATTACCGCGATGCAATGGAGGGACGCTAACGTATACTTAGGCTTTCTAATAGCCAAGGCTGAGCGTTTATAAGTTTAGCGCCCTGGTGGCTACCAATACCGTTAGCGATATTCACGCATAGCACGCCGTGAATTATATCGATGGCTACCCCGATAGTTAACCTCTGGATGTTACTAGTGTCACGTATCGCATTATATAAACAGCATTCTGCGCCTCTACTCTGGGCACAAATTACGCTTATTCTCGCTGAGAATTGTATTTAAACCCAAACTCGTGGCTTTCATTAATCCTCGGCAGGCACCATCCTGTCGTACGATCTCTACAGAAAGGTGTGATATTTATAGTGATTACACACGAATGGATAAAATAACATATTCTTTTTTTGGTATCGTACCATATTATAGTACAATTTTCCTCGTATTTAGCATAGAAGCATAGGTATCCAAGGATGAGGTATAAAGTGAACAAAGTACCGTTCGTAAAATACAAGTATGAAGCAAGACGAGAAGAAAATCAGGTGGATTAAACCGCGCAGGCATCTTATTCTCTCTTCGAAAAGCTACGAGAATCGTTCGTGTTATCACAGGTGACCTGCCGCGAATATTTGCGCCGATAAAAGTGCGGGCAGAAGGAGGGACGACGGTATAGCGGATAGAAACTTGGAGTACCACGCGAAAGATTCGAGCTGAAATCCCAGCTGCATCGTATCTGGAAAATTTTCCAGGTGATACGGATACTGCAGCTCTGGCGGATCGCACTTCACGTTAGATAGCAGATCCTAGACCAAATGACCTTAGTGGTTGCTGCTAAAAATGAAGTTAAAAAAAATCCAGTTACCCCAGTGCCCAATTTTTTCCACCCCTCTTTTCTTGTTATGGCTTCATTTACCACCTTATTTTCCAGATTTCCTACTTTCATTTATTCCTAAATTTGAATAAACCTTAATAATTGAGCCACGCACCAAAGTGCACGAAATTATTAAACTTTCTCACACGCAATTTTAACATCATCATAACAAGATGGAAAAATCATTAAGCGTGAAAAGTGATTCCTCGCTAAGACCATATTCACCAGTTGTCTCGAGTAAAAAAAGTATATATATCATATAGAAGCTCATCCAGAGGCGGTGATAGACATTCTCGAACTTGGATCCACCTCACCTACAATTCCTAGAGAATTGTTCACATCATATATCTACCATAACCCTTATCTTTCTTTTGAAATCCACCTTAAACAGTAAGTCTTGGACAAAACGGCCTTAGCGGCAGGTGCTGAAAACGTTTGATAAAGTTAAAAAAAAAGCGCAAGCGATCACCTTTGGTCCACCTTCTCGAAGCGGTCGCAACTCGATCCGCTTCGAGTCGAGGAGCCATTGTGTGTTATTTTCGCCCGTGGAAGACGGCGGAGATCAAAGAGGAGCAGGCGAGGTGAGGCAACGCGGCTTCCTCCTCTGGCACTGCCCGAGGAATCGAGGTCTTCGACGCTAGTTTCGAGGATGTATCCGCACTTTTGGGGGATAGAGTGCACGTGTAATTTAATGCACGTACCTCAGCGAGCGACCTTCTCTCGACCCGGTGAACGGTTCCGCCGTGCCACTTTATCCGGCGGCATGCGATCGAGAGCCGTGCACGCGTTTCGAGGAACTTTGTCTTATAACCAGCGCATTGAGAACGTACGACCGCTGTTTTCCTCGCTGTAAGTACGGCCGAACGTTGGATTACAAGCTGGAAATCTGGAGGATCTGCGAGCTGTAACGGGCAAAGGATTTTTTCGAAGTGGAACTGCGATACGAGAATTCAGAAAACTGCTGAACGACAATCGATCGATCGTTTCTCCTGACTTTGTCTATAATAAATGCTATAAATAATAGAGTTGTTCTAGCTTGTTCGAATAGAGGGTAACGTGGAAAAGACGTCGATGGTTCGCACACGTATACTATAAATATAATACTAATAAATACTGTAGTGAAATAGAGATTAAAGTAGAGACTATAAAATAGAGTCCATAAGAAAGACTTTGTGTATAATAAATTTCGTCCGAGAAATAATTATTCGTAGGATGAGAAGAGCATATGGAATAAAATTAAAATTCGTATTGATTCATGTTTTGTTTGTAATATGAAGTGAATTGCGCGATATATTACGCATTTATTAGATCGTCGTGTGTTATGCATCGATTGGAGAAGTCATGACGCGTTTCTTTGGTCTTTCAAAACTATCCTTTCCCAAAATGCTTAATGACTTTTCCGATAACCTAATAGTCCTGATATCTTTAATGTATCGAATATCCAAATAGCATGAATATTGTACGTTTACTACCTTTCGAGATATCATTTATCTACCTAACTCGAGGCGAAGTAAGACCTAGATCCAAGCGGGGATAAATGAAATCCACGTCCATTAAGTCGGCGCGATAAAGCGAAGACCGACAAGGATTCTCGGTCTAAAAGTCGGCGTCGACGATTAACGGTTAAACTCGGTACGAATGCCATCCTTGTTGGACAGCGATTGAAAAGCCAGCGCCACGAGGATTATTCAAAAACGTTCCCCTTCACTCTGCCATCGAGTCTGGCCTCAGGCTCTGCTGAGAACCTCGAGGAAACGCGCGTATCTAGTATTACCATTTCTTGCCATTTTCGGGAATCCTAGTGTCCACGGTGTCTCCGCTGGCAAGGTGAGCAGGAAATCCGAGTATATGACACAGCTTTGCACACGGTGCACCTTTCTCGACCGGCTTCCTCGCCTAGCTGGCATTGACAGACGTTGAACGTTCGCTGGAACTAAACAACGTGGAGTATTACGCGCACACTTGTCATTCTCGCCTTCGCATCTTAAGGTTTGAAAGTAGAAATAGAGATAATACATCGTCGACGATTAAGGTGATGTGTTTTTTTAAATTCATTTTTGTTACCGACTGCTAAAGTCATTTGGCATAGGACCTACCGCTTAAGCTGGGTTTCGAACCACCAGAGCTACGATATACGTATCACACGGATGAACCAGAGGTGATGAGCGGGATTCGAAGCTGGCTCTAACGCGATTTTCATGCTATGCGTGTACATCGTATTACGAGACGCAGGGTTGTGTTGTACGACTCACGTATCGCCGTTTCTGTAATCGCACTGTAATATTCACACGTAGCGCAGTGACATTATTATATCGCGAAGACGTTATGTTGCATTGTGGACACGCACGGTAACCCGCATCCTTCGGTAGCAGCATTTGGTTTCTCCTTTTCACTTTTTCCACATGACGATAATTCGGCCTTGATTATCTCCTTGAAATTGGCGCTTGAATATATTTTCATCGGAACGCAGTTATTTCTCCCTTTTTTTTTTTTATTCCTGATGAAATCAAGGAGAGGCAGCTAATCGCTTAGAAACTTGTTATGCGTTCTATAATCACCCCTTGGGTCGCACCTTGCATTAAAATTCGTACTTTTATGTTGCAGGTTGCGCAGGACGCGATATATAAGAGGAAACTTTGCGGTGAGCAGAAAGTGTAATAAATTACTCTCCTCTCTCGCGACTCGGACGAGCACCGTGCGTTTGGCTTTTCCATCTCCCTGGCAGCCTCAAGCTGCAAGGAGGGTTAACGGGATGGCGAAGGAAGGAAGGGTCGGGAAAAGCGGATCGATAATCCGCAGGTTTATATTCCACGGCTGTGGCAGGGACGGCAGTTTGCGGAAAATTTATTTGTCTACATCGCGGCCGTAACACTTTTCACGGCCGACCGGGAACCCGGCAATAATTTGTCCCGCTCCTGAATCATATATTTCAATCGTCTCTTGGGCGCCTCTCGTATCCTTCACCTTCTTGGATCATCCGTTACCCCCCTCGCCCCTCGCATCCTCGTTCTCAGAGCGTTTTATAAATAGATGCCCCCTTGCGTAAGACGCGGAGGTCGCTGGATTAAATGCATTTTGACGCAGTCATTTAATTTTGATTCAAATATATCGGAGATTCCGAAAATATATGCACCGCTATTGTCATCCTCGAAATGTTCACCAGCCCCGTTTCCCTTCGATTTTGTGTAGTCGCGTTTAACGATGCTGAATTATTTATGTATCGCTCCTGGAATTGTTCGAAGGACGCTACATAAATTTAGTTAATTTTACATAAAATTATACGAGCACCCTGGCGTGGCTGCCTCGCTAAACGAAATGTACGAGAAACAAATTCGCGTCATTCGACTTAGCGTCGCTTCTATGGGTGCCTATATTTTTTGATCAACGATACGACATCTCTCTCGGATGGAACAACCGTCATGCTAAATAGAATGTACACGTTTGAGTGGCGTACGTGGCCTCGCTTGATGGATTCTTAAATCTCTATTCGGCCGCAAAATCGTATCTACATTTCCGCCCCAGTAAGCCGGCTTAAAAGGGGGCGGGGAAACGGAATGTAATATTCGCGTCGTCCCGAAACTTCTGACTTCCTCGACTCCTCCTATCTAGATCCGTCTTAACCCCTTTAGCGTTAACCGAAAAAAGTCGAACATAAGCGAAGAGTACCGAGCCGAACTGATTTAGTTCGGTAAGCCTCGGAGCCAATTATAAGAATATCGTTCTAACCTACAAATCTTTAAAGGAGACACGTTAAGAAATAAAGTAGAAATGAATATAATGTTTATCGGAAGTCAAGGTAATAAAATTCACTCAAACTCAAAAAGAACATCCGAGCATAGTGTCGTGTTCAAGTACAACGATATAAATATGAATGAAAAAAAAACGATAAAAAGCATTATTCAAAATCTAAAAATAAAAACAAATCCCTGCTGTATTTCACGTCGCGTGCCTTTAAATTACGACAGTGTGAAGCCATTTTTGCACAGTAAAAATACGACTTAGTTTACTTCCGTGATCATGGTTGTGTATATATACATATGAGTTTGGCATTAAAAGGGTTAAATCCCTTCGTCATCTCCGTCGCAGCTTTGCGCGGATTATTTCCGGCCGTGGAAAAATTCCGCGGGCCTAATTTACTTATCAGGGAACGTCGGCCCTAACTCGTTATCCGACGGCCGGCAAACTCGCTGCAACGGGGCAACGTCAACATCCCGGCCTTTCGGCTTCGTCGTAATCTTTGCTCGGCAAACACTTTTTTTCTTTCCTCCTTTTTTTCCTCCTTTTTTTTTCTCGACGGGGCGAAGGGGGATCGCTGCGTGTCTCTTACGAGCCCGATGAAAGGCCAGGTTTTTTCTCCTTCTACAAAAGCGGCAGGCCTTTTATTTGATCTGGCCTTAACCCTCTGATAAAGAGACACGGATATTGGCTCACGTGCGTTATTAAATATCTCGGAACGTCTTTCTTAATTTATCCGGGTTCTTCTCTGAAATTGCAATGGCAGTACGAGCAGTGGTAAATATTCATATTGCGACGCGTCACTCAGAAAGGTATTGACTGTTATTAAATTGTTTTTTTGTTGTACATTGCTAATGCCACAGCGATGTAAGGTAATAATCGTATTGTGGTTAATTCGGGATTTTCCGGCTGTGTCTAATGCAGAACTTTGATTAAAAATGAAATTATATTGTATAAACTATAATATATTCTTTCTTTTTTTAGCATTTACGTTGCCCAAGTTGTTATGGATATAAAAAGGATAGATGTTGGAGCACGTGTTTCTTGCGTGACTTGCAGTTTCGAGTATCCTGTTTACATCGTAAGCGCAATAAAATAGGCAGATTTGCATACTGCTCTTATGACAAACCGAAACGAAAGAAAAATGGCATCGCTCCTGCAACGGATGTTTCAATGGCAATTGTTTGCGTTGTCTCTCGAGAATGCTCGACCAACGCACAATTCCAATAATATCTCGATCCTCGTTGATGGTATAAAATGATCGTTGCTTTCGGAAAAAACGCAATGAAATTGTCGGCCAGTTTGGAAACTGAATTATGCCCTCGCGGTCACGACAGCGCCGCGATTAATTACCTTTAATTGGCCGGCGGTTCTTACCAGGCGTTAACCGCAAGAAATCGAGCCGAGTGCAACAATTGATGCACGCGAGAATTGAAAGGTCGACTCTCGGTACATAATCGCTTAATTTCGAGCACTTTGTTCTGCCTCGTTACTATCGTCCAATGTCAAAACCACTCTGTCTTACTTTCTGCTCCGTTCATCGATTACCATGCGGAATCTAATTGATGTCATTGGTCCAAACGTGTATGCGAGTTGTGCGACCAAGATCAAGATAGACGAGCTACTTCGCTTCTCAATTTCTCCGAGCAGAGTCATTATTTTTACGTGATGTGCTAGATACACTCATACCAAATTTACCAAACACCTTAATATTTGAGAATTATATGCTGTTGTTATACATATAACAGTTAAAAGTGAATGTCCACGTTTAGGATAAAGTAAATTATAAAAAAAAACATGAACGAGCATTTATTATTGATGAGAAGGGAAAGAAATTTTTGTGTTTTTTTTTTTATACAATGTGATTGTAGAATTTCAACAGCTGTAGAAGAGGATAGCTATCCTCGTCGATAAAACTTTCCCTCCGCCTGTAAGCACGGCCGATCTGCGTTTCTCAGGGGCGAGCCTACTCTTGAATCTACACCGAGTTCTCTATTAGTACCCATCGCCAATTATACGCGCTACCGTCGAGGATGCTTTAATTCAGCTTTCATTGAAAATACATATTTCACCGTCCGTAGGATCGCGAGCATTAGCATACTTCCTCCTTTTAGCCGAGCGCAATAAGTTAACGCTCTGATAAGTGTAAAAATCGCTGGCGAGCTTTGCTTCGTTCACGAGACAATCGTATTCTCGCGAATTTCCTCGAACTGTCTAAATACCATTTACCAATATCGTGCAATCAGAATTTTATGTTTATTACACCAATCACTTTTGATTAGTGTTCGCGATAATCAATTTCTGGTCAATCATTACGCACTGATCGATTTATAGTGTACCTTGTCATACATATTTTACTCATACATTAGATTTTCGTGCTTGATGTCTTTCCTATTAACGTTACTCCGTGAATCTTGGCGAAAGCTCTATTCCTGATGATATTGCTGCATATGTAGTTCAGAGAAATAATCATTTTTCCGGCTTAAGGTACGACCATCGGTATAGTCGCGTGAAAATTTCAAGCCTTCCAAAGTACCGAGTCGCTGCAAAAGTCCATTTCGAAATGAAATTCGCCCCTCGTGTCGTTGGTTGCAAATACGTCGTGATAAAAAGCTCGAACGCGCGCATGCGCGCTCCGTGGAAATCATTTCCGCCAGGCTGGCAAGGGGGAGATTAGAAATTAATATCTGCCATATTTGCCGCCTTGGCGTTTATATTACGGTTCTCGGGGAATCGCTGGGATTCGAGGTGTTTGGTGATAAATTTTAAATCTAACGTCGGTGGATATAACCGTACTGACAATAATTGGTGGCTTCTACTGCTCCTGTCACGACTCCGCTTTTGGCTCAGCGCTCGGGCAATAGTTAACGCTAGAACTACTGGTTACTTTCCAGACATCTTCAGGTACACCGTATATGTATATCTTCAGGAAACAAGAAATGAAATTATGGAAGATCATGGTAGATACCTGCGTCGTTATAAGGATGAGGCAATTTCTCTAGAAGCGATTGACCAGTCATCCTGACTGGTTCGGTAGTTCTGGTGTTACTGGTAACACGGATAACCTACTTTTTGCACGTTTGCATCGAAATCCGCCAGATCCATCGCATTATTGCAAAAACACAGAAGGCAGGGACGTTGCGTAAGATTTATCCCCTACAAATCTCCACCTCTGTCTCTATTCGCACTTCTCTCTTCGATTTCACGTTCACGATGTTGTACAAAACTTCGTCTTACATATTTTCTCCTTTTTTACAAATCACTTTCTTACGGAGCCTGATTTGATTTAATTCGAGATTATCTGAAATTATATTACCTTAAATAAAATATTTAGTATATTATGTATTTTTATCGTTGAGGTAAAGAACGCGCACAAAGGGTACCGGAATTTCCTCGAGGAATGGCGAAAGAACTCCGATGGAACTTATTCGGGCGTAATTACGGCTTTTATGCGGAGCTCCGGAGGCTGAGCGTCTCGAGTGGGCCACGAGCGTGCTGAATGGAACGCACGATGATTGAAGCGGGTCGTTTCGATTGCCCGTTATCTTCGCTCGCCTCGAACACGCGTATGCCAAGCGCGTCCATTTAATTTTACGCAAAAGGGAGAGGGACACTGAATCATAATTTCATGCCGTGCGGCTACGATCGCGTGCGTAATCCTGCAGACAGGGCTTGTATTTTGAGTAACGTCCGTTACCTGCATTACGCATATTTTGGGGGTTATAAAGCGCTAGGGTGAACCTGCGCTTAGGATCGAATAAAGTTCTTGCCGCTTCGTTGGGACGCTATCGATGTTTGCATTTTAATTCAAACCAAAATAGCGCTTTTGGCATGATTATAATATATGCGATACACGATTATATCGTTTTGTACGCTTTACACGTTAATAATTCGCAGAATTAGAAGCATACGCCAGGCAGTATTTGCATACAATAATTTACGTGGCCAATTCACGAGATTGCATTGCATTCGTCGCGAATTCAAAGTACGATTCTTTTTTACAAATCGAAAGCATCCTAATCCGTATTCCACCATAGCTGTTGCTAGCCGTGCTGTCGATTATTCCTCGAAGACGCCATCGAGGATTGTAATTTTACCCAGACGCAACGATCTTCGTACGCAAGGCTGGCGATGGCAATTAATCACGAATGAATTAGACGCGGAACAATCAAAGGCGAATAATTCCTAATTATACGCAATATGAATATTCCATTTCGCGATTTTTAATCAGGATCAAAGACCACCGTCGATAAAGAACGGAGGTACGACTCGTCGATCTCAAAATATCTCAACTCACCGAGTCCACGACATCGATGGAATTGAGGTTATGTATCGTCGTGATTTTTGACACAGCGAGATTAGCTGGTCGCCGTGTACTTCGTGGAATTTCACCTCTGCAATTTGCGATTCCCATTCGATGAAGGCCTTCCTCGCAGCAGGCCGTGTTTATTTTAACCGCGAGTAGCCCAGACGACGACATACATACGTGAACTCCTTGGCTTCCTGGTCACGTACCGCGTCTCGTCTCCCTGACAATGCAGCCAGTCGACCGTCGGTCGTCCAGTCTGTAGTTCAGCCAGTCGGCTAAGCCAGCCTCTCGTCTCGGTCCTACGGGACCTTGGCACTGACGAAGTATCAGCCGCGAGAGAAGCTTGTTATATAATAGAAATCATCTGGCTTTAAAAGCGATGCGCCTCCGGAACGAACGAGACGTTGAAAGGGCTAAGGAGAGCGTGAACGTTTCTTTTTTCTCTTTTTTAATCGTTCCACGATTTTCTTCGAGAGTTTCAGCAGGTTTTGCTACGGATTGTTGACAAACAAATATAATGTACATCGAGATGTCTAAATTTTATTCGATATATCAGTGCGTACTACTGAGTATTTACGTGGTACTATTTTTAATTTAAACCAGGTATTTGTACCAGAATCAGCTTCAGGACGTCTCCAAGACCTTCGGTTCTTTTATGATGATTATTATGATGTCAGTAGAATTCTTTCGGAATCATCCAAGAACATTCTCAATGCAGGATTTCACTTGGTCACGCGTAATCTTGAAGAGCGTGAGTCAAAAATCAGGTCGCGCGGGACGTCGCCTAGGATCTTTAGCTCGCCTAATTTTCGAGATGCGTACTCGTAAATAAGGGTTTTCCGCTCAAGGAAGCACACGCCCCGAGGGAAATATGCAACAAGGTTGGCGAGATCGCTCGGTCACAAAGGCGCCAGTTGGCTGGCTGATTACTTAACCACCCGACTCACAATCAGTTTCCCCCATGAAACCTTGGCAATGGCAATCATGGCTCGTTCCTATCCGCGGTTCGCCCCTTTAACGGTGCAATTAAACTGTCTGTTCCTTACACGACGCCGGCTTAATCATCTCGCTACTAGATTTATTTTCTTCGACGATGGAAAATTCTTTGTTCGGCCGGCATTGTTCGCGGTATCTCTTCTCAAACCTAAGGCGTTTATTTTACGCCACGAGCCATAGGTTTGATACTTCTTTTATCCTCGGCATTGAGCATCGAGGTCATCGATTCTAGATTCACACTTTTTATCTGCAGTAATACGTATGCCATAAAAAGGGAGTGATCGATGATGCTGAAACCTGGATCTTCTGCTAGAGATCCTAGCTTTTATCGATTAGATTATCGAAGCTTCTGAGCACAATTTAAGTATGTACGTATTTTTTCTTATATATAAAAAAACGTATACCTTATAACTAAATCAGGTTGAGGAGAAAGGCTATCGTAATTGTATGAGCAATTGCACGAGCAACTGAACATGTTACGTACGTGTATGTGTTTCGCGCACAGATATATCCGTTTATATATATATTTACTTATTTATTTGTTTATTTGTATATTCATTACGCGTGACAAAACGTGAGAGAAAGATATAATGACCCGCGTGGTGTGGGAGCAGCTCCCCGAGAAATTCCGCGGACGTTTTGCTCCCACTTCTCTGGTGCTGTGACTTTTCCGCGAATCTCGTCCTCCTTTTTGTCTCGGCAAGAAAAACGCGTGGGGCTCGTAGGTGCCGCTTAAAATAAAGTTTTGCACCGCGAGGGACGGCTTTCCGCGTGGCGAGCCGACGATGGAAAAGTGCGCGACGGATCTTTGGGTTCTCGCGAGAAGAAAGTGAGAAGGAGCGATCGGACAGCCTCAATGTGTCCTGGATTAACGTGGAGCGATACAAGTCCCAAAAGTCCGATACATCGAAGCACAATCGCAATTCGCATTTGCGAGGGACGAAAGGAAAGTTAAGCGGAGAAAGAAAAGTTTTTTCTCGAAAGTGGTTAAGGGAAGTCAATTTTGAACGAGTCGCGAGTTTGCTTTCGAAAATTTTCAATCATCATCCTGTCAGACGTTTTCGTCACTTTGCATTCTGTGTCGCAATGGTAATTACAGCGATCGCTGAAGTCAAAAAGATTGCACGCGCTAAGCATATTGTTGTACGTGGGTGAAATATTATTTTTGTATTCCCCGTCGAGTGGAAGATTCCGTAAACAGCGCTCGTTGCTTTTTGATGTTTCTTCAAACATCCGCCCGTCCTTTAAAAACAATCAGCGGCCTAAACTGCTTGGTGCCTCAGACGGCCAAATTAATTTAGCACGCGACACGATGCACTCTGCATTGTTCCGTAATTGGTGGGCTGAGTGAAGGAGAAAGTCGCTTTGAATCGCTATACAGCGGAAACTAAAGTATTCTCGAATCCCCCGACCCTCTATTCGTTCAAACGCTCAATTTATAAACCATACACAAATACGCAAACAAGAAGAAGAAAAATGGCTACAATAATGGTACTAACTGCTTGATAGAATTTATAAGTATATTCTATGCTATCGGATCAATGATATTTTTATATTTTATACCAAACGCATTTTAATCAATGTTCCAATTGGAGATACATATTTTCAATGGCCCTTGACAATTGAACCATTTCACTTTTAATGTAATAATATTAAGAATAATAAAACGCTAGTTGCCCTGTTACGTTTTATTCTTCGCACAAAGTTAACCTATGTCATCTGATTGGCTCCAGCTTATAGCATGCCGTGGAATAACAGATTTTTTTTTCCGGCGGTGAGAAAGTCTGAACGTGGGAGGATAATGATCTCAGCCGAATCGCAAATAATCGCGGCGAATCGTGGCTTTTAAAGTTACGAGTTCAAGGATGGACGAAGGACGTATGACTTGAGACAAGGTCGAAATATTCACCCGGTATAATATCTCATTGTCAGACGGGCGCAACGATTTCGCGAACTTTCATTGAGATCATTACGTGGCCGCTTGTGTAATCGTACCTGGTACGCATCAGTCCCCTAATCTTATCGCGCATCGCGTCTAATCGAACTGCATAAACGATATTTAGAGATAACGAAGAAGTAATGTTTATGGCTAACGAAAGGACATCTCGGAGTTTCAAGAGGCACTATGCAGAACCCCTTCGGTTTGCGCTACACCAGTAAAGTAACAACGGTGGCTCGGTAAAGAGTAAACCGCAGGTTTGTTTATCACGGTTTAAAGCCCTCGTTTCGCGAAACTCTCCCTTTGAAATTAAATTACACGCTGTGGAACACGCTTTAAAGAGTCTTTGGAGATAAATTTCCTCGAGTTGCAGACGCTTTATCGTTACATGGCACCCTTACTATACCCCGGTTCAATTTTTTGTGCCATCGAGCGATTCAATGGAAGCGGATTTTCGTGGCCGTACGAGGGTCATTAGATTTTTCGCGATCGCGAGAATCGCGAAAAAAGTTGCATTGGTTCCGTCCTCTCTGGTGCTTTTGGCCAAACCATTTGGCAGGCTCTCAAATTTTTTCCCGCTCCGTTCATAATTTGAATCGCAGAGTGAATCGGTGCCTTCAAACACGGCCGGCTTTCGCTATCGAGGAAGGCTAATGTGGCTTATCTTTAGTACAATGTACAAACGACGTACGCTGTGTATTTTATCGCGTACGTCTACTACCAGGTAGTGGCGATAAGCCATTACAACTTGATAGTTGCTTCAAGCGAGCCCATGTCCTGATGCACGGTACAAAAACAAGGTGAGCGGTGATCGTACAGAATCGAAGAGCAAACAAATGAAATCTTCGACGATGATAAATGTGATAAATATTACGTTTGATCCCCATTAACAATAAACAAGTGCCGATGATTCCTCCATCACTATTCGAATAAACTTCGATGAAAAACTGAGACTGCTCTACATTATCTCGCGGATGCATATTATGATTCTATAAATTCATAAATACGAACATCTTGAATTTTTTAAGTCTTAATCGTGGAAAGTCCCGGTCCAGTTACCTCAATGTCCGATTTATTTTTGTGCCTTTTTCTCTTATCTCCGATTCACTCACGATCTTCATATCGTAATTTCATATTAATCGTTTTTTAATTATTATTAACCTTATAAATTTATAAACTTAACTAATAAATTTAATTATAATTAACTTTTTAATTATTGAGCCACGCACTTGTCAAAAATTGTTGTTCCCACACGATAATGTCGATTTGATCGACTAAACTCTGATCCAGAAAGACCAAATGGGGAGTCAAAGGATAACAGTGTGAATAAGCTGCTCCGGAAGACCACAGAAAATATATCCTTAGTTATCGAACTTAGCTCAGCCAGGATCCAAACTATCACCGCCAACTCCTCGCCGTGGAAAGCGCAAACGATACCAAGGATCGCCCCTAAATTCGAAACGACGGCTGATTTTTCAATTTTTGCGGTAAACCAACGGGAAGAACTTTATTTCCTGGGCAGATTGGCGCCTTCCCTTAAAATTGCGATCGTTACCCCTGCGCAGGATGGCGGCACGTGATTTAATCCTGGAACATCCGCTTCCTCTGCTCCTGTACAATGCGTTAGAGCGAATCGATTTCCGATGCACTTACAGGCTATCAGGGCCTCGTTTTTCATTTTCTTCTCCCTCCACTGGGAGGCTAATGTGGGCCACCGAAACGTCGAAAGTTTGACGGCAAATTATCCCGCCGTATATAGCCAGGTCTCATTTGCCTCGTACCGCCTTTGGGAAAAGTTCCCCCTTTGCGTCTCGTATCGCGATTTACCCTAAATCGTGCCACTCTCGAATTCCCTCGCAGACATACGCGAAAATCGCTGGAGGAGCTAACCCTCCTGGATTTTTTTTATTACGGACACGGGATCGAACGTCGAGAATTCTTTTCGAGCCTCTCGAAACTCGACATCGACTTCTCTGCTCGTATTTTAAACGTACGCCCTCGTTTATGTTTCCAGAGTGGCACGAGGAGCATGGTTTCTAGGTCAGTATCGAGTTTGGTTCCTGAAAGATGACGTAAAGGAGTTGTGTCGATATTTTCCAAGCATCGCGTAGTCGATAAGCGCTACACGAGTATGCATCGACTTTTTATCCCTGGGCAAATGGAACTGGTGGTAGAGGACATTGTTTCCGGGCGAGGATCGAAGGCGATTCCTAGACGATGGTTGTCTTAGAATACTCGTGCGGATGCTTCGCGAGTATTTTGTCCAGGAATGAGACTCGGGCGTGGAGACAATGACTTTTCGATTTACAAGCGAACGGAATTTCTGTGTAGGCTATCCCGCATCCGTGTTCGTAAGCGCACGAAGTGATAGTACGCACGGACCTATTGTACCTTCCGCGACGGTAGGTCATTACGATTCTCACGCTCCCTTTACGACATTTAACTCCGCGCCGCCGACGGTGGCGCACGATATTTCATTTTATTTCGCGTTGCCCCGGAGTTACGAATGTAGGGTTACTTAACGTGGATGTAAACCGGCGTACCTTTTCGCACACTTTCGAAATGCGGAACTTCGACGGCTGTACCAACACAATGCCGGCGATTTGCATTCGCCTGGAGAGACACTTTGGGATCTTACATTTCCCTATCGATCGCGATATCGCAGGTTTCTTTTTGCGAGTTACCTCGAATCGAGCCTTTATGAAGGGGGGAAACGAAAGGTCGGTCGCATCGACGATCCGTTTCTTTCGTTTCGCGTTTAGAGAGCCTCGCGTTGCTAATGGAAGAATAAACGGTTATATTTGTGCGAATGGTAATTTCAGAGGAGGACAGTGACCTCTCGTCGTACTTCCATGAGGATTAAGGCGAGGATGAAGTAGTCGTTCCGCCGTAAAATACCATCCGATCTTTGGGATAGATACAAGGGGGCTGCCCGTGGTATTAAAAGATAATTGTAGACCATGGAGAAAATGATGGTCCTGCCGATTCTCCTTAAGTTAAATATAGATTAGGGCTTTGAGAATTTTGTACTTACTTGATCTTACGAGCACCGTATTCTCCGCTTGGGTATCTGGATTAGTGCCGAGCATTCGGTACGTAATATCAGTTTTAAACGTTTATAAATAATAAACTAAAGTTAAAGTAACAAATCACTGTATCTTTATTATCAAGAATTATTATTCGTTATACAGATTATGATTGAGAAAAGAAACAACGAGGATTTATTGATTTTATTTTTATTTATAATTCATAACCTTTTAAAAATGATGTCACACATGCAGCTTATGCATCTAGGATTATGGTGCTCGTAGGATCGATATCAGACAAAATTCTCAAATTGCCAACCGAAGAAGAGGTTCAGGTGAACATATTTCTTGCATACCTCGGGAGTAGAAGGGGCAATGTCCATGAACTTAGTAAATGTTAAAGAAACTTTAAAAACAATTCTATATAATTATTTTTATTACACAATTCTGAAAAATAACACAGAAAACATGGGTTAAAACACGGATCATATATAAAATAATGTAAAGAAAAGAAAGTTATTAAATAAAGTTGACTATGATCAGAAACTTTATGAAATAGGATATTGGCTCTTGTATTTCCAAGTCACATATTATATATATAATATGTATGTATGTATGCATATGCATGTATAGATTATGGGTATTTGAGTGGGCCCGTGTGCCAAAGCAACGCCCAAGTTTTGTTGCACAACCGACGGTACGAAGCCTTTGGTAAACCATAAGTGGTTGGCCGCGTCTACACGCAGACGGCGAAGCTCGTGCGTATCGCGGATTTAAGGCGGGAATGGTAATATTTTGCGTGCACGCAAATTGGGTTAGCCGCTTCCGGTTCCGGAGAACGGTGAAAGCGAGCCACGAGTGATCTCTCACGACATCTTCGCCGATGTTGGATTCACAGTGGCCGGAAGAGCGGGTTCTTTACCACGCTAGCTCGTTTCTGCGTTAATCTGCCTACGTTTAGTCGTGATATACGTGACTGGTGATACCGAGAAAACCTTCCTGGCCGCTCCACGTCGAGGCTGAACCAGTTAAAAACTTGTCCCTTATCTTCGAGTCCCTACGTCGTTAGATATTGTGCCGCTCGAGGCTGGAACTACGTAATCGGTTGAAATGACGACTTAGTAGTTTCACGTTTATATTTCCCAAATGCGTAGCGTTTAATTTTCCGTGCCTTTTCCATCAACACACCGAATTGTACGAGTGATCGAAGGTTTCTTTTTCCTCTTCACCACATTTCTCTTAATGTATACATTTAAATATATTAGGACAGTGGCTAGTAGTTTTGGCATTAAGCGTAGTCAATTTAGCTACATAATGCAAATACAATGCTGACTCAAGGAATAGATTATCACTTCGATCGCCAAAAATTTAACAGCCTTACCTTTCGTGCAGGGTTGCTCACCTCGAGCCAATTTGCTCAGAGGAATTTTACTTAATTGCTTTATTTAAGACGTCAGCCGGCGAAAAAACTCGCGGATCGACTCGAGGCCTTTTGTAAGAGCCTGAAAGCGTTTCTCACGGTTAAAAGAGCAAAACAAGTGGGCGTGTTAATTTCGACGAAGTTTAATATTGCGGATAACGAGAAAATATTGTAGGGGTATTATCGCCAGACAGGACATTCCTAATGAAGAAAGTGGCTTGAAGTCATCTCGCGACGCTATTAACGGGATGAATGAAATAACCAGTACGTAAAAATATATCCCGTCCCGCCCACGATCCTTTCTACATCCGTGCATACATTACAACGCGCAATTTAAGGTGGCACCGATGTCAAACTTACGCTTATTCAACGATTCAATCCTTGATCCTTACTGCCTCCTCGAGAAAATTAGGCTTATCCACAAATTTTTATAACAGAAAAACATTATGTTCGTATTTCGACAAGAAAATTCTCGTTTTCGATATAATGTTCCAATGTTATACACAAGAACATCTTTAAACACTGAGAAAATATTATGTATAATAATATTGTCACTTAAGGAAAATATTTTTTCTGTGCACAAAATGTGAGACATGGGCGTTTTTGGTGGACGTACCAGGTATAATTTGCTGGATATACGTACTCCTGTTTACGATTATAACCCTCGCCTACTTTCATACTGTTTTTCAAAGGCACATCGTTACTCGTGATATAAGCACACGCCAGTGTTTCCCAGGTGAAGGTTGCTGCCGGTATCAATCTGTACCATCGTTCCGTCAATGACCATCGAAACGTGGAACATTTTTATCCTGCACACTTTCCAGCACTCGAGCTGGCGATTCGATTATCAATTCGCCAAAACAAAGCAGGGTTCGCACGCGGTTCATTCACGGTCTGATTAATCCCTCGCTTTAACTACCGGGTATGCATCGCGGCCGGTGCATCTGACACGAAGCCGTCGCAGCACGGACTCTCGATATTAGATTTCACTGATCCTGTCCCAGGAATGCAAACGCTCCATTTTCTCCTCCGCGGGTGAAAACAGAGACTGGCCGTAATCACTTTCTTGAAACGTCTCGGAGCGCCATTCCGCAAATAGCTCGCCTTCGGGCCAACCCCTTTCTCATTTTCTTCGATTGTGCGGTGCCGGGATTCTAATCGAGCCTGTTTTGTCGTCGCTCGTGTTACCCGATCGTTCATCCGCTTTCTCGATCATCCCCCTTCTTCAGCTTCAAAACTTCGAATTCTCGCTGTATGTACCCAGTGAGACTGTATACTAACCCTCAATTCGAAATTTCGATGTTCTCTTAGTCGGTAAAAAGAACGAGACGCAATATGTAAGACAGTTCGATTATTTGTTTTGCAACTCGAGAACCCATTTTACTTAGAGCTTTTCTATTAGGCTATGCCAAAAGTGTCTTTCGTTATCTGCACGCAGTTGCTTTATCTGGTAATACGTTGAGAAACATGAAACCTAATCTGTCAAATGTCATTATCTCCAATCGTCCTCCAACTGCATACGCAACTGAATCAAATAATATAAAACAAGAAAAATAGCGCATCTATTATTTCCTTACACGACGAAACTTTTTAGTCAAACTAACACGACTTGGTGCGACGATTTTTCCTAAATACTAAGAAGTTAATAAGCACGCATCATCATTATTTTAACGTCAGTATATGCATAAAGGATCAAAAAATTCGAGAGTCTCGATACTGCCATTCGCATTTCGATCCTAGGATCGTGTCCCATTTTTAAGGTCGTTCGTTTAGGCGCGGATCGCGGAGGCGGAAGTCGATATAATTCGGGCTTCTTCCACGGTTAAGTACGCGTGCTCGCATTGAAATTAATAGTTGGTCATTATTTGGACTAGTGAATCGAGTAAATGCCCGGCCCCGTATCTGGTACGACGACCTGTCTCCTTGGCGCGCAGAATGGACACTTAGGTGATGCACCATTTAGTAAGAGGGCCATAATGCAGGGGCATCGATGACATTCGGATCGAAGGCCAACGATAATTGCGTCGATCGAGAGGAGGGAACTTGGGCGGGCGGAAGCCGCTCGTTGTCGGGGCGGATAGCTTTCGTGCGCCTGGGATATCTTCGAACTGCCAACGCTGAATGAACGACTTAAATCGTCGTCAGCGATTTATACATCCTGAAAATTCGAGCGTACATCGACGATAATATCCTGGAATCATTCTAACCCGTATCAGCATCCTTAAACTGACCATCGAAAGTTTTATATAAACGAAACTTATATTTATTTTCAACGTGTATATCTAGAAGAGACATGCTTGAACGAACGTAGGTAATAGGCGTTACGCGTGCATTCATACGGTGCAATTATTGTAATAACGCGAAGTACGATCACAATTTAATACGACGTACCTAATGATAATTGCAGCTCATTACGCGTGGAGGTTGATCCCTGATTAACCGATTGTTGGAATCAACGGTGTAACTACCGGTTAATTTATCTTTAAACAATAAGAAGAGGGGAATGAGGAAATGTCGAAATTTATATGCTGTAAGAAAATAACGGGAAACCGTGGAAGATATAACGTTATAAATATGCGACAATTTTTTAAAGATGATATTAAAGCGTTTACACGTAACACTGATCAGTGATTTTGACTAGCGCGGTACTTCCAATACTGATTATCCTCACGGATCGAAGGAAGTGTCAAACGCATTAGCCGCGGGAATAAATCTCGCGAGCGTGCATCGCTCAGAGCAACGAGGTCCCTCAGAATAGACGAATTCGACGAAGCTTCTCCTTTCCAACACAGCCTCAGGCCCCGTGATTAATAGAACGACACCGCGGGTGCTTTCCTTCGTCGGTCAGATTAAAATTTCACGCTACCGGCCGAGCCCAAAATCGAGAATCCCAGAGGCCAACGCGCGTACTTCCCAACGAGGCGCAGCTCGTTAACCTCTTAGCTACGGCTGGATTATTCGCGACGCTGTATCTTTCTACGACAGTTCTCGACACGAACTGCGCCTGAACCACGTAGCACCGCGATGCTCGTCCACTGGTACTTTTAACACAGTTTATGCAATAACTAACAATTTAATATCACTCTGAAATTACACTGAGTTATAGCTGAATAAATCACCCTGTCTTTACACATGTTCACGTAATGAGCTGGAAGCAAACATTCCAAGATAATATTCCAAGATAATACGATCAGATACACTTCAATAAATAACGATACTATTTTATACCGCATATTCGAAAGCGAGATAAGACTCAGAGTTCTATGTGACAGAGGCACTGTACTGGCGTACCGTTTTAAATTACGACATGCGCGCGAGACACTACACTGGCCCAGCGGTGCTGAGGGTTTGATTTGCTCCTCTGGCAGCCCGAATTTCATCGGATGAATGATAAACTCGAGCGCGCCGAAAACGCGAGTAGTTCTGCTGATTTTGGATGTATCTGGCCCAGGGCCAGAGGTTCGTAACGGCGTCGAAATACCGGCATCGGATATGTATTAATGGACAAACCTCATCAGCGGTCTGTTAAGGACACGTTTAACGATCCAGCGCCGCGGAGTCCCCGTGCTTTCGCGGCTCATAAATCCTCCCAGCAACGAACCCACTCGCGGTGACGGTCCTAGCGGGAGCAAAAACGCCTCCGCTAATCGACCAAGCTAATCGCCACTGGCTTTCGGATCGTTATCTTTAGCCGAAAATCGTTTCGGTGAACGACCTGGGCCTCGTTAAAATTAGGCCTTGTTCTTTAATTGGCGATTGGATTTGATTTGTTTCTTGCCCGCGGTATGCGCGGAAAATTTGAATTCCTGGAAGGTTCTGCTTTTAAACGAAAACCAGCCGAGCTAATCGTCGGAAATTTTCGGATGCTCATTTTTGGCCAGAAGTCTTTTGTGCGGATGTTACGAGATTCGTTAAAATTAGATGTTCGTTTAATTAGGAAATTTGGCGCGTGGCACACCGGTAGTTTGCTCGTTTCTCACGAGTGATGTGAAAGGAGGAGGAAGGTCGTACGTGCCATTACACTGTGTTCTAGTTTTCGAAAATCGTGGAAAATACATGACCCAGCTTCGTCGATGAGGAGCGCCCTTAGCGCGAGTCAAAGCGTCTATGCTAATTGCTCGAGCAAATCGTCATCGATTTCCACACTCTTATTTTCAACCGACAATTATCCCCGGGAAATTTCCTGGAAGTATCATCGATTGAAATTAGACGTTTCTGAAATTAGATTCGTGAAAGTAAGGAACACCGGCGAATCGTATAATTTAAGCATAAATATAATTAACAGGCGAATCGCATAATAAAGCATAAATAATAATTTTGCAAAACTGCAGAAGCGTAGAAACTACGAGTACACCTAAAATAGCGTTTTCAAAATCTCCGATGATTTGCTACACGTTTTCGTCGAAGATAACGGTTGCGGCACGCGGTTTATCGCAAAGCATATAAGACGTATAGCAGTGCTTTATCGTATCGCTCGAAACGTAATAGTACCTCAACTATCCTCGTTTCGAGGCGATTTTAAATCTTCCGCCGGAGCAAGGAAACAAGGGCTGCAATTGAGGCAATAATCCTGCAAACCCGGCTAATTGCCGTCAGGAATCTCGACGATCTTCCACCCTCTGAGGATCGACCGAACGTTCCAGCTCTAACTCGACAATTTCGGAAAATTGCCGTTTTAATAGCCGGTAACGCGATATCGCGCGGAGTTACCGGGGGGGTTTAATATCGAGCTTTATTGATTTCGTCTCACGTGAACCGTACTTTCCCTTGGCAGAAGCCATGTTCGGCCACTTCTCGTGGACGGCCGCCCTGGCGCAGGGCTCATCCTCTGGTTCACGGTCGATATTGATTGTCGCGTAGTAAAAGAATACAGCCGGATCGTAAACCGCTTTTCACTGTTTTCTGCCCACTATCTCGAGCACGGATCCTCGAACTTGTTTATCCATTCCCAGGCCGGTTATTCCCTCGATAAACAGTACACCGTTCTCCGCGCGAAGTAGAAAAGTTGGTGTTTTGCGCGAAACGCAGTACAGTTTTTAGTTGGGAGTGTTTTCGAATTTACTCAACGCGGATCGTACGAGTGGACGTTAGGGTTTGTGGGATTACTTAATGTAGGACGAGTGTGATAGTCGATGGCGGGGAAAACTGGGTTTTCGAGCATCCAACCTACGACGAACGTAAGATATGAAAATATCTATTGTAATTAATACTTTGAAGAGGAAATAGAGCTTTATGCAATATCCCAAAAAACTATTATTACACGTTATAATATAAAATAATAAGAGTATATAAAAATTGTAAAGTGAGAGGAGGTTATATAAAGAGTACTAATAATTTATAAACACTAAAGATTTGTTAACAGAAAAACCTAACACCTGCCCCCCTTTTTTAATTCTTACTCTTAAAATCCTCTAAAAAGATTTACGTTTCTTTTCTGTTTTACAATTTTTACTTTTGCTTTTTTTTTTAAATGAAGATAAAAAAATAGAGGTCGGTGTCAAAAAGTCCATATTAACGAATTGGCACCATGGATTGCTGCACCAGGTACTTTCTCCTTCACGATATAAAGAATTAGTTCATACAAATCAGCCATTCATTATTTAAAAGTCATCGTGGATCACTATCTTACTGGCGATCATAGCTTCACTAGTCTAAAAGGTCCAAGCCGCTTTTCGATCGCGCCAATTCAGCTCCAGAGACCTCTCTGATGGATAATAGTACCGCAGACCTGCCAAAGGATTGCTTCTGCATCCAACTCCCGCAGGTTGGACGTAGAACCGATAGGCGAGGTCGCCATTCGAAGAATCTTCCCGCAGTCGTCTCCTCTACCTGCTCGTGCATTATCTTCCGTTACCTCCTGTACATACCGTTATCCATTCCTCGTTCCTGTAACAACCAGCTGCACCGCTCCGAGCGGAATTCGCGTAGGTCTTGATCTCCCACGATCGGGACGCACACGTTTACTCTTACTTTCACCCGATGGGTCGCCCAGTATCGGTGTTGGAGCCGCGAAATTACCTGATTTTTCAACGTCCTAGAGAGGCGATTATGTCGTATCCTCCTCGCTTCGTACCACTCCCCGGGATATGTGATATAAGATATTATATAAAAGCTTGTAACCATGAAATCCTCGTGTCTTCTCATAATTAGAGTTATTCTTATTCTTATAAATTATATATCTATATCTATCTATCTATCTATCTATCTATATTTTTTTTTGAATCTACTCTTATTCTTATAATATCTCAATAAATATAAAATATAAAGATGTTTTATACGATTCGTTCGAAGCGGTCTTGAAGAGCGTATTTCTGCGTGTGAATTCCCCTTAATCCTCCTTCGATGTGTGGAGATACAAATGTGGAATATCTCAAAGATATTCTTTTCCGCCACTATTTCTGGCGATTTTATCCCGATGATTATCCGCATGCCGGAATAAAACTGTGGAAAATCACAGCGTGTGCGCTGTTATAAAGATGAGTTAATTTTTCCAAGATACGTCCGATAATTTCGATCGGCTCGATAATCGTCGAATCAGCCTCAATTTGATCGTATCTAGTAGTTTGATTAAGCGAGTATTCTTCTCGGATTTGTCACGAAGAGCTATTGGGATCGATTTTTATGAACGTTTGCAACGCACGATTTATTCTACGATTAATTATTATAGGCAGCGCGAAACGGAGGCATTGCACTGCGAAAGGCGGCTTGCTTTAATATCAGCTTCTCCCGAGCAATCGGAGAACTGCGAGATAACGTATCTAAGCGGATCCGATCGTAATTCCACGATACATCGAAAAACGTGATTCATATTTTTCGCTCGAATCGTGAACTGGAAACAATGATTATCGTGGCCTTGCCGCTATCTCTCGCGGTCGTTCAGCTTGATGGACGTCGACGATAAAAAAAATAAAAAGAGGAAGGATTCACGACTGACCTTTCCTCGTATCTGTTTCAGTACATGAAGTGAGAGGATAGGGAGCTCCTTCAGGAATGAAATCCTGACGAGAGAACAAAATCTACCATCATGATGGAGCCACCAATCACGAGCAAGGTCCTGCGGGCTCCTAGCCTGAAAAGGGGCCAGGAAAACGTCAGGATTCAGGATCGGGTGAGTAAAGGCCAAAGCAATCGTTGCGGATAAATACTATAAAAATATACACTGTGCGTTTCTCGATCGAGTGGAAGGATTTTCTTGTTTAGTAAATATTCCATACGATCGAGCAATAATTCTTGGTCTTATAGAGTAATATTCATTTTTCCACACCATTTTTCTTAATACGCTCGAGTTCACCACCTTAATGTTTACGATTTTCAAATATCAATTCAATTTTGTAATCATTTTGAATAATTGAGCCACACACTAGTGGTCAAAAATTACTATCACTCCAGAAAAAAGAACAGTTAACGTAGTCAACTGAATGTCCAGCTTCATAAGACCAAATGAAACATGAAACGTGTATTGCGAATATCGTTCTGTAAGATCAAGAATTACTGCCTGTTCTGAAAATCATGAGCAACGAGGTTAGGACTACGCATACCTATTTTCCACGGGAAATTTATATCACACTTCGAAAAATGTCACACTTTTCCATGCGACTTATATCGTGCGCAATTAGAGTTCTCTTAAAAACAGTAAAGCCTAGGGTAAATAACCTTCGTGGTTGGTGTTCGAAGTGAAATAAAAGAAGAATACCAGAAACACCATTGAAAGTCTACTCGTGCCTCCAGCGGTGCGATGTGAATTTTTGGCTCGTGAAAATCGAGTTTTTCGACGGGAATCCTGGAAAGCTTTTGACGTCGATCGAAACAATGCAGGCCGGATGCGGCTGGCGGGCCGTCGATGCGACGGCATCCCGGATTGACGTCACGTCGATCCTCCTTCTCTTTTTTTTCCCTCCTTCTTCCTTTTCGAAGTACACCTCCGCCGTTTCGCGCCACATTCTCGCAGGTATTTCCCAGGCGTGGGTCGGCCGTCGCATTCTCGGGCTACGCGCAATCGATGCACTTGCAGCCTGCATTCCGCGCGTTGCGCTGCAAAGTACGAACGATCTTTCTATTATGCCCGCGTCAAAGGGAATCGAGACGTTTCGTCATCTGGTCGCGAGGAACCACGTTTCGAAAACAGGGTTTTTCTTATTCTCTCTAAAAATTAGGCTGCTTCTCGAAAAATCGAGAAACTGATTACATTGCGCGCCTATTTTTACGTTTAAATTCTTAATCTGACGTTGAAAACAGATTTCCAAATTATTCGTTTCTAGTTTATCGTCGGTGTAGACTTGTTTGGTATGGAAATACTCGTTGTTGGTTTGTTCGTTCGTCAATGTGTGAAAGCTTCGATATGCCAATAAAATGATCAAAGGGAATCGAGACGTTTCGTCGTCTGGTCACGACGAACCGCGTTTCGAAAACAGGGTTTTTCTTATTCCCTCTGGAAATTACGCTGCTCCTCGGAAAATCGAGAAACTGATTCCATCGCGCGCTTATTTTTACGTTCCAATTTTTATTTTGATCTTGAAAACAGATTTTTATTTTAAATGTAACTTATCGTCGATGAAATTTATTTCGTACGGAAATTCTGGCTGTTGCTATAATCCTTCGTCAATATATGAAAATTTCGATGTGCCAATAAAACGTGGGGATATCGTTCTAACTTAGCAGTGGGCGCACGGAAAGCATGTAAATCCACGTGGAAATAAAGTATCGTTTTGAATCGGGCACGACGTAGTGCCGCAAAGGGTTTATTCCAGGGTTCCTGGATTTATTGTTCGAAGCAGGAGCATTGGAACGTCCGACTCACGGTGCACACGTGGGAGAGCTATGGTGGCACGTTGTATAATCATCTGAATCCCCAGCTTGCATAACTTCAAATCTACCCGTGGATTCAAATGTAATCCATTAAATGGAGATTCTTCCACACGATGCAAGTTTTATACACGCTCGGGGACTCGAAGCCCGACTGAATTTTCTTTATCCCGCGAAAACCCCCGTGGGAGCCATTTGTACTCCTCGTTTATATTTATTTTTCATTCGGATTACAGAAGATGCGATACAAAACATTTAAAAATACAACATGATATATGAAGGATGAAAATTTAATATATGATCACGAATAATACACTTAAAAATGTGATATATAATTATAACGATAGACCGAATAATTAAAATCTTCGTCAATTTGGTCATTGTTTCGCTCTGAGTTTTTATTCCGTCGAATTAAGCTTAGAAAATCATTTTTTGCGCTAATCGTTGGAATTGTACTGGCCGTGCGATCAAGTTTCGTGAATTTTATTCGGCGTGAATTCGGGCAGACGCCGCAGGACTCCAGGCAGTCGGATCAAAGCGGCGCAGACTTATTGTTCCAAGTAAGAACAAGCCTCATTGTTCTGAGCAAGAGCACTGGAAAGAACGACGTGCAACGTACACGTAGTGCATTAGGGCTCTCCTGCCGTCTTCGTGGAAAACGTTCGTTCTTACCACTTTCGCTCTTTGCTAGGTTCCTTCTTGTCCAGGCTACAGCTGCACGTCTGGTAGACAAACTCGCAGAACGACCTTCCACTCTGGAATAAACCATTTTTCTTATTGCGTTCTTTCGACGGTCACCTATCCTCCATGCTTCCGCATTTTATTACCGAGTTCTCGCTTGATCCGTTATCGCGTATGTCAAGGGTGAAAAATATTATAAATAATTGCACGATCAGAGTTGTTATTGCTGTTGTTTAACATCTGGATAATCGACGTGAGTTTTAGTGATTATTTCCTACATTATTGTATATCTTAACTTAAACAAGTGGTCGTCGATAAAACGAAGGCCCTTCCTTACCAGCCATAAGAGACTCTCACTTGCGGCAACAGGCGCCCTCTCTTACACGACCATGTCTACGTGCACCACGATTATTATCTACATTTATTCAACTATTTATATATAAAACAACCGGATTTTCAACGCAACAACGTGTCCCTAATTTTTTCTGAATGCTGGTTTTTTGTAGATAAGTTTAAAAGAACTCTACGATCGGTTTGCGAAAGTACTAATCGATACATTCTTCCAATCGGTATTTAAATACGTTATAAACGTTCCTCAAAATCTTGACGATAAATACCGAAGAGTTCGAGTGAGCGAAAATATATATTTCCATTAAAAATTGATCAAACGTACGCGCCGATCGATGTTTACCCGCGCCATTGAAAAGTCAAATGACTTTACGCCCGTCGTAGGGGCGAGACCCTTAATTACCAATCGGACAAATGGCCGTACTCACAATGTTCTCGAGCACCGACACGTGGGCAGAAAAAGCACCCACGAGAGTACCAAAAACGCAATTGTGTGCAAATCAACACGTGGGCGACAGTCGAGAATTAGTCCTTACTGACCCTGCACTCTATCTTCATGTACGTTTCGTTTCGACGCGGCCACTCATCTTTCCGCTGTTTATTCTGCCAATCGAGGCCGAAATTTGAATGGGTTATCGCCAGTCATCTCCCACCTGATGCGATATTCGAGAGGATTCTATAGCAGTTCTTCAGCTTCGTCGATTCTCCCGAGGGAGAAAGTAAAGTGTTTTTAATGGCATTATAATCATATATGGCGCGTAAGAGTTGCATGGCCGTGTAATCGAAACGGTAGCGGACGGGAGACGCAATATTTTTAAAGCAACGACACGTTCGTCTTACGAAACGATATTTCGCGACGTCCGCCGCATTTCGAGCATCTCGTGCATCTGGAGCTCCTGTGCAGCACGTGCTCCATCCGCAGGCGGTTCATCCCGAAAGTGCAGTGCGTTGACCCACTAGTTATTATATACACGTTTAAGAATGAAATCTTCCTCCTGCTCTTTTATTCAACGATTTCGATCGATGTGGAGAATTCAAAAAGATACAAGACTGTAGGTATAAGCATTGTTGGAATTTATAGTGTAAGAGATAGAGATAGGCGTTTAAGGAGATAGGCTTTTTAAGGAGATGTTATGGAAAAGACAATCATGGTGTTGCGAGGCGTCAACGATAGAGTACGAAAAGATTGTAGAGGTTTAGTAAAATATATTACTGTTCTAATTTACGTTCTTCTTCAGCAAAACCTTCTACAAGAGGTATATGTATTCCTAATTTCCTCGCACGCTGTCGGTTTAGGAATAATCAATGGTTCTTGGTCTATCAGAGAATCCATACATACATTATATACTTATGCCTGTATCTGGTCTCATGGAGTTAGAATTTCAGTCGACCACGTCTACATCTTTGTCTAGAATAATAATAATTTATGGCCACTGATCTGTGGCTCGAATAATTAAAATGATTATTAAATTCTGAATAACACTAGATTAATATTCGACAAATTCTAAGGCTTACTGTTGCGAATTTAATTAAATTAAAAAAAACGGCGCGGGAAAAGATAAGACACTAGGATAACTCAACCGGGGTTATTATTGGAATTCAGACTTCTAATCAATCTATAGACTATTATCCATAAATTACATCCTCAACACCACGCTAATTACCACTCCTTACTTCCACTTTGAAAACGAAACCAACCCAAACATCGATTTACACCTCCATTTCTCTACAAAGGCGAAGCAGCAATGTTAAACCTGGGTTTATTCGAATATTAGCTCAAATCTGCATTCCCCTAATACCCTCGAGTCGCCACCTGGTCGAGCGTATCGTTTCCAATTCGTCACTGACCGCCGACAAGCTCTTGGCTCGCGGTGCTTGGCTCGCAGAGGGACAAAAGGTACTTCCAAACAAGGTGAACGATACTCTAGGTGGGGGGGGGGGGAGATTACTTCGGCCAGGGGTATTTTACGGTTGACGTCCCTGGCTCGGCACGTGGGTTCTTTTCACAGCTGGTGCATCGCGGAGAAGGTGCGTTGACCGGCTTCGGCATACTTCGCACACGCGTAACCCCTTCCCCCTCTCGTGCTTTTACTTTTTATCGAAACGGCCAATGCCACATGCGGCTTCGACAAGGTGGAAGGCTGCGGCCAACGCCACGGGCCCTCGTAACGCAACACTGCCAGAGACGACTTCCTGTTTTAGCGTAACGGTACGAGACACCGCCGATTGTTTCCCGTGGATCTTATTTTGCTAAGTCTTTAACACTGAACCTACCAACATGACTGGTCAATGGTTACTTACGAAAATTGCCGTGCTTTGTGGAGAAGCATTTTTTAAGATTTTCCATGATTTTACCGCGGTATATGGATCGTTCTATCGATATATCGATACCTCTTCTTCATACCCCTTTTATTTAAGGATATACGTGGTATGTCCGTGGTGAATTTGTATTTTTGTTTATCGTTTTTCCTTTTTATAACTATCGAGTGATCTTGGTGAGCGTTTATATTTTATCAGAGGAATATTGGGAATTTCGCGGATTTTAAATGTCTCGATTGATAACGCGCCGTTGCGAAAAGTTCGTCGCGGAAATTAGATACGCGCGCGTCAGGTGTCAGCGCTGACTCACCTAGACCCGCATATAAAGTGTTAAGATAAAAGATAACGCGGCGATGCAGTTTCCTTGTTCTTCTTCTTTTTTTTTTCATTGTTGAATTTTTCTGTTAATGTGTTTGGCCGGATATCTTATGTGTTAAAATTACGAGTATCTTCTCTGATGTACCTAAGCTTTACTTTAAATGATAAATGTACATTTTTTGTATTCCTGCCACGATTCCTTTGTCGTAATTGAAATTTTCAAGCCCGAAAAATACTACAATTTAACGCAAAACGTCGGGAATAACGAACAAAAATTTGATTATTAATATTCATTTCTTGGCTGCGCGTCGGATCGAAGACAGGGAGTGTTTAATTTAGCAGCATTGCACGGCTCGTTTATTATACGCGGTGAAGTTGCGCCGAGGACGGCGCATCGGAGGGATGGTAAACCTTTTACTTTATTACATCGAGGTTAATGACCAATCAGTCGTGGACACGCCTTTGGCGGGCATTATCCCTTATACGCGTCCGAGGGTTCGTGTTATTCGTCCTTAATGAAACCACACCTTGACGATCCACGAGATATTTGCCATTTGAGTTTCGTTATTACCAAAAGTCACGCGTTTTATAAAAGATCTCTCGGGAAGTTTAAAAAAACATTTAAAAAAATGTATTAAAAAAATAATAATACTTGCGGACGCACTTGAATATATCCTAATCCTGGTATTAACACTAAAACTATCAAACCAGTTAAAATGACTGGTCAGCCATGTGTATAAAAAATCTTAGCGCGTTAAGAAGATACATTTTCTGAGATTTTCTACGAATCTCATGCAATAGATATTATTATATATGATCGATTCAAATTTCCTTTTGCCTTCTCTTTTTTTTTTAAACATATATATGGTATTTTAATTACGTCCCGAAAGTGGCCGGTAGTTCTAGCGTTAACCATGCTAACCCTTTGTTCTCGCTATTCGATACAGCTATGCGTGAAATACCTACGAGTGAAATTCTGACGCAACGATTTAAAACCGAGGAAGGAGCTTCCTTCGTTCTCCAACTTCGTTCGGAGCGCGATTCGCGCAAGGAGCAATATTATGCCAGAGGCCCAATTAAGGATCGTTATTCTACGCGTAGCCGTGCGCACAGCGTCCGCCTTGAGCCCAAGTTTTAAGCGGATGAGACAGAGTTGATATTTCGTGTGCTCAGGCGACCGTGGTATATTGGCGGGAATAATAGCGATTCCATTCGCCTCTCGCGGTAACGAGCGATCCCGTACTGCGCGAAGGCGGAAGACGCATCGGCGATACCGAGTAGCGTGACTCCGTAGATCACCGATCGAGTTAATTATGCAATTGCCTGGCTAGGATGAGATGGATTTCAGGCGCGCCCGGCAAATTGTTCCGATGCGCCCGATAATTTATTCAACGGCCATGAATAACGTACGCCGGTCTGCCCGAATAACTTCGACTTTTGCTTATGCAATCCCGGCACGTTGGTACTTCACTTACCTCAGGCCCGTTTTTTCTCGATTTTGCGATCAAACGGCGTTGCGACCTGCACTTTCCGCTGGTCGCCTCCTTTGAGCCAATATTCGTAAAGCGATTTCGAGGCACGTTACGTCCTTTGCCCGGGACATTCTTCGCTGTCGTACAGACCTGCGTTTTCACCCATTTGCATCACGCCTTTCGACTCACGGTTGGCCCTTATCGCCGTATATCGACAGTTTTATCATTTTCCCTAACTTCTACCGTGAACGACTTCCGAATACTTCTTAGAGTTTAGTAATTCACCAGGGCGAGCCTCGTGGTATTTTAAATTAAAAAATCGAGATTATCAATAGAAAGTCACCGATGTATATGTTGTGTATCATTTAGCAAACGTTTGTACGTGTAATATAAAATATATAAGAGTTAGAAACGAATCTTCGTGCGTATACTACTTTCCCACGAAATGCTTCCAAGACTCCTTGTTCAGGGGGACATTCGCGCGTCAAAGTGCCCCATCTGTAAAGGGTTAACTTGGTATTCTTTTGAATGATCGATAGATAATGCTGTATCGCAAACATCGCGTTGGAAGACTGTTTCTTTCGAATTAACAAGGCTAAACATACAATGCTTTGATGTTTTGCACTCCGTTGCTAGTGTTGGAGGTATACGTATAGTAAAATTCCGACCAGTATATCGCGTTAAGGAATCATTCATAGATGATACCCCTCCTACTTTTACATTTACCAAATATTTTTCCATAATTTCTTCGACTAATCTTTGCTTGTAAACTTGAAAAGCTCGATCTTCTTTATTATTCTTAAAAATTATATAACTGTTTAGTAACATCGTGTCTATAAAGTGAAAAAATGTCTTTTATAGACCTTTTTAGTGAAATGTATCGTATGCGGATTATTCCGCGGTCGGTGATAAAAGAAAGTCGCGGCTCGCGGAATATTCCGCGCTCGGTGATAGGGGACGATCATCATATTCCGCTTACGGATGCAAATGGGTTGCTCCCTTTATCCTCGTACCTTACAAGGGTACCTCGGCTCTGTTCGAAATTTCCTTGGAGGAGAACAAGGACGGTCGCTCGCGTATTTAGATAAGGACCTTTTCTGGGCGCACTGACGTAGAGGAGCTTCGTCGATGACGCGTGACGACGCGATATGCGTTTTTCATATGCACCATTATCGAGAGACAAGATGCGGCTGACGTAGCCAAAGGCGCATCGCATACGGTTAAGCGTTTTATCAATATTAATGGGGGACTCGGTCGAATCGAGATTTACACATTGACTTACATCGTTCTCGATAACCGAATGGATAATTTTGCCTTGTCGATAAAGATATCGCGTATCTTGGCGTATGCGTGGACGGCAAATCGGAGCATGTGTTTTTCATCGGCGATTAATTAGTTACGAAATCGATCGAGCGTCGCTACGCCTCCCGTGGCATATGCCTCCACAGCACTCGGTTGGCGTATAAACCGCTTTAGATCACTATTTAATCTGCACGATCCTTTTCATCTTCGCGTTTAATTTCAAACACGAACATCGCATGTTCTCGCAGATTTTTATGGGGGTTTTATGTCTTGATTTACATCGTATTGCGTGGCGTTACGATCGACCTAGAATCTGTATGTAAACTCCAACTCGGTATTTAGACCAGTGTACAATATTAATACACAATTCTGCGAGCATAGAGTGAATATATAAAGAGTACCGATCTAGTAATTTTTTACGAGAATAGAAAATAGTATGATATATCTTTAAATATAAAGTTCTTCGAAAATTTGTAAAATAGTATAAGCACATTTATTCGTATATCGATATATTTCAGTGTTTGATATTGAAGCTTAATTCAAACTATGGTAAGCCTTCTTCTCAAAATTCGATTTATAACACTTGCGAAAAAATTCTCGGGTTACACTTAAATTATTTCTTCCCTACTGTTCTCGTTGGCAATTTTTTGGGGCCAAACCTCAATTATCTCGCGTTCTACGGAGCGTGGAAGCGCCGCGTATGCGATCTACAAGAGAGATCTCGCTTTCAAAATTTTACTTTCTCGTCACTGATCAATACCACCCAGGGATAATAAGGTCGGGCCCGAATTATCCCTCTCCGGTTTCACTTCTGCGGTTGCCGGGAGTTTTTTTCGTGCGTGCATTACAATAATTAATACGCGCAGAGCCGTTACGCCTCCGAGAATCGATCGTATCGTTACTCAAAAGCACGTTCGGCGCTTAAGGATGCCGAAATGTGGGTGGAGATTTCGTATTCTACGGCCTTTAACGATCGAGGACAAGTGGATAGCCCACGTAATGTCGCCGGCATAAACAAACCTCGTGGCGGAAGGCCTCGGTCTCTTGCCAAAGACTGCGCCATCGAAATGTTTTGCGGGCCGTTCTTATTTTCTCTTTTTCCTTCTCAACCTTTTAATGCCATATCAACGCGTTAAGCGTTAAGACGGAATTGGAAAAAAGTTCTTTTTACGGCGTCGCACTGTTTTACAGCGCGCAAGATTTCGTGCTTTGTTCAGAATCTAGGATGGAGTCGACGCTTTATGCGTATCGCTGGGAATGCAAATGATTTCTTGCACAAAGTGCATTTACATAAGGAGCAACGGGAGTATGTTTATACATAAAATATACGCGTACACATCCTCGACGCGTTGACAAAGAGAACGTCAAGTTAACATCGAGCCGTGGAAACCAGGCTGCATCGAATTGATTTCCATTGAACTTGAAGGAGCACCAATAAGATAGCTACCCAAAAAGTCAGATCAGAGAAGAAAGACACTTGGACCCCCTTTCGGGGATGAATAGCAACTGACAAATGGAAGGCCACTCAGTTCTGAACTTATTTCCATCGAACTTGAACCAGCATTAATGACCTCAACATTCAAAAAATCACATTAAAGGAAGAACAAACGCTTGCACCCTCTTTCGAAAATACATACCAGGACTTGCAATCGAGAGCTGGCCAGAAAAAAAAGATGTGCAGCGCCAACGTTTTTGCAAGCCGCAGGTAGAAGCCACGCAGCTCTGAAGTGCTTCCCATTGAACTTGAACGAGCACCAATAAGATCACAACCCAAAAAATCAGATCAAAGGAGAAAAGACACTTGGACCTCCTTTTGGGGATGAATGGCGACTGGCGATTGGAAGGCCACGCAGCTCCTCCGAATTGATTTCCATTGAACTTCCCCGGCCAGCAATGAGAAGAGCGTTCAAAAAATCAGATTAAAAAAGGGAGCAGCACTCCGACCCTCCTTTGGGGATGCATGCCAGGACGTGCAATCGAGAGCCAGCGGGGAAAAAAAGATGTGCATCGCTAACGGCATGGCAAGTGGCAGGTAGGCTTACACCGATCGCTCGTCGCCAAGGTGGGGGAGGGCCGTGGTAGGATGGCAGTCGTACTGGAACACCTCAGTACAGAGTCGGACGTCCTCCGTCGCGTTCTTCTCCGCCCTCGCTCGTCTCTCCTCCCTCTCCTTCTCGCGAAGCCTCCTCCTCTGCTCACCCCCTTAGCCCAACCCCCGTGCGGTTTTACCTCGAAGAGTGCCAGGAAAATTTCCCCGGGCTCGCTCGAACCTCGAGGAAGAATCTGTTTCCACGGGAGAAATAAACTCGGCTGAATGAAAGTCGAGTAAAGAGCTTCAAATATCGTGCGATAGTAGGACGAGCGGAATAATGTGAATAATTGCGATAAAATGAGATATTGAAAAAAGTAAGGGAGGAGGAGGCGGCGGCGTGGATTCGATTGAACGGATGATCGTAGAGTTGAATGCAGTGACGATGAGTGATCGGTGACCTGCGCGGGAGAGTGCCATGAATTCTCGCACGGTATAATTATACGAGACAAAGGGTGAAAGAACGGGATGCTCGATGCGCGACTGGATTTCCGCGGACTGGTATTTTCGCCTACCGATAACGCAGATGCACGGTTGTTCGGGGAGTAGGAGTTTGGTATTTCCGCGCGGAAGATCCGGGAATAAATCTTCGGCTGTCGGGGACGGATAATTTTCGATACTCTATATTGCAATGGCGATTTGCAATATGTAGATGCGGTATTGATAATCGAGTTTGAACCTAAATTATGGCAGCGTCGGATTTAGGATCTCGTAATTTGAACTTATTCGAATTGCTAATGACTGTGGTACTTAATTTTAGGAATCATTTTTTAAACTGTACTCCTTATAAAGTAAGGAATTGTTCCAAAAAATCGATAAAAAAATTTCTGCAAGTTATACAAGATTTTTTTTAAGTAGTAAATTTTACGAAAATTTCGTAGCAATGTAATTTGTAGTAAAGTATCGTAATATAAAATTGTATGGCCTCGATAGAATTAATCGAAGGACAGGATACATTGTTTCGCGTATATTTCGTTGAAAAGTGAAATCAATATAAATTTCGAATTTCATACGGAAGATCGTGGTTCGAATTTCATCCATTATCTTTGGATAACGTTTCGTACGCTTTATACACTATAAACTTATTAGCAATGCAGTTGAAAAGATAGATCTTAGGCCAAGCGATCTCGAAAATCGAAGCCAATAATAAAATGAGAAAAGAAATTCAACCAAAGAACAAACAGGTGTATTGCACGAATTTGCGTGATCGTATCATTTCGATAGTCCGAGTGTTGAACGTACACGATGGTCAAGGTGAGATCCGAGCGACGTACGAGGAATCGCAATAACATACGTGGATTGGCTTTAGTCGTGCTCCGAGGACCGCTTAATGGATTATTCCACGCGCCAGTGAGCATAAAGTTTTGAAGTTCGATAGGAAAAATGAAAGAGCGTAGAATACACGTGAAGCCACACAAGCGCCGTAAAGGTCACGCGATAGATCCTCAATTTTTCCAGGATACCACTGTGAGAAAAGCAAACAGGCTGAAGGCGCATCGTTATTTCTGCAGTTTACGCGAGCAAACGGAAAATAAAGCGTTACGGAGTACGTGGCGAGAAAATGTGCGGAGGCACAATATGAAAAGCGCGTGCGTATCGCGAAAGGCCGCTTTTCATGCGCCATGCATTCTGTATTTAATAGAGCTTCAAGAAGTTGTTACCACCGTGTAAAAGGTCCGGATTCAGAGGCAAGGATATCGTAGAAAATTTGTATAAAACTTTGGAAAACGTCTCGAGCCTCCATTCCAGCCGATAACTCGATATTCCGCTGCCTCGGTTAAACAGCCGCTTTTGGAGGATTTTCCATCATAATTACCAAAGCGTTTCACAGAGTTTCACAGTAGATTGTGATCTCCGCGCGCAGCGCGTATCTCGTTTCTTCCGCGATGTACGTGTTCCATTACGAATCGCTAAAAGGAGCGGAACATCGTGATTCGATCCCTAAACGAGAAGTAGAAATTGCCGAACGGGTTAATAGATCTTATTTCTGGTAATTAGGGCGGCCGTTCTACTCATAGGTGGCCCACACTCCGATAACTAGAATGGACGGCGTTTATTGCTAACAGTAACAGGCTGAACAACCGCTCTCGACCCCGATAGACGTACTTTCGATTTGTATGTCGTATAGCCTAGCGGGCAAAACGGTACTTTGCGTTTGATACTGTTTTTTTTTCCTCGTACATGCGCGCATGGGGAGATTACGCGTATTTTCTAATCTGTGTTTGACTTAGTAAACTCGGAAAAAAGAACGTGTAAATTGAGCATATACATCATCAGCTCGGATAATTGAATATTATTTGTTGCTTGAGTTACAAGAACTTAAACTAGAAGGATATAAAAGTAAAATTGATATATGATACGTTTTTCCTTTAGAGTGTACCGTGGTTTCTTGGTATTTTACTTAGTAAACTTAGAAATAAGTATATACATCAAAATTAGAATAACGATCATTGACATTACTCGGATAATCGAATATTACCTGTTTCTTCGGTTACAAGAATCTGAGCCAGAAGGATATTAAAGTAAAATTTAAATATAACCACTTTTTTGCTTTAGAGTGTACCGCAATTTCTTGGCTAATAAATTGATATACAGCTGCTCGTTACATTCTAAGTTGTCTTTTGTGCGTCGAGGAGAATACTCGAGGGGGGGGGCATTATTTAATTAAAACGAACGAAATTTGATGCGATATTTGTAGCGAGCTTTCGGAAGCTGCATTCGGGTAGATGGAAACCGAGATTAATTTATCCAAATGCACACGATTCGCGAAGGCCGAGTCGGCTATTAACGAAATGCCTGACTCGTGAATTTTTGCCGCAGATTCCATTTCAGATCGGCCCGGGAACTTATAGAGAGTTCGTAATGCATGGTAGATTACACCACGTTTTTTTCCCCCCTTTGGAGCAGCAAGAAAATAATCGAATGCTCAGCGAGAACGGATGACTTAAATATTGATGACACTACCTTCGCATCTACGTGAGCGTTTTAGTGCCTCGTGTGGTTTACGTAACGACAAACTGTCGTGCATCGAGCAGCTGAAAACGCGTTTTTAAGTATAAACTAGGCATCAAGGATAATTCGTACCGCAGAGTGCCGAATAAAAATCTTACGTAAAGTCGCCTTTTTCCACGTGACCTTCGCGTATTCGATCACAGTGGGCATTGTTGTGCATCATTCCAGAGCGAATTAAGCTTCCTAGTCCCGAAATCGAGTCTGATTTTTTGCCTTTGGCCATCATAAAAAGGGAGTTATTCTTTGTCAAGGGAGATCTGATTATCGTTCAAATTATGGCTGGATATTTCGATAGGATAGAATTAAATAATGTCCAACGACTCGCAGTGGAATAAAAGTTTTATACTAGCAAATCTGAGATATTTCCAGACACGTCTGAAATCGTAAAAAGAGCCGGTGGACAAGTTATGGATAAATCAACAAGTCGCCGGCGAGTTTACCATTTCGTCGTTTACCTCGATGTGGCCGAATGTAACAGATGTCGAGAGTTTCTCGACTACGTGATCCTATGCACTACTTTCGAAGTCGTAAGCTGTACTTACCTTAAAATCAATACAGCCGCGCTTATATCAAAACTGGCAAAGTTTCAGCTCTCTTTCGAAATCGACGAGATCCATAAAGTATTACCAAACCGACAAAAAAGAAAAGAAACGATCACGTTTCGCAGACAAATCTATAATCCTCGTAATACCAGAACTAAACCAAGTTTACGAGTCGATCGTAATGAGACGAAGAATAATCATCACGCGCGATCAGCCTAACGAGGCTTAACCGTCTCTAACCTCCTCGGCATCTCTCGAAAAAACGCGCCAGAGGGGATATCGCTCGATATCCAATCCAGCATCCTCCGAAATCGTGGCTATCGGTTTATCGTAATTTTAGCGCGAGTCATCTCGAAAGGCTGCCCTTCGAAATGTGACAGCGCCGATTTAACGACAGTGACCAGCGAGAATCTCCTTTGACTCGAAGGCAAGTGAAATCCGGGAAAATTCGAGCCGTGAAACTGGACATCCGTCGTTACGCGCGAGGGAAAGTGAAGATGCCCGCGAGATGTGGGAACTGAGGGATACCTGGTGACCGAGAAACGCGACACGCAACGGGAGATAACGCGAGTGGAAACGGCAGAAGAGGCGGGCTGCGATAAGGGGCGCTCATCGTGGAAAATGGCTCTGACGCCGTCCAGAAACGGCTCGCCCGTAGTGCGCGACAAGGAAAACACTCCGGCTTACAACGTACGTACAAGTTCTCGTCCAGCGTCCGCGACGAGGTTTATTCTTAAGCCTTTGCGCTCCGAAGAGTTTTATTTCGCTCGCGAACAGGAACCCAGATTCGAATTTATGTTCGAGGTCTATTGCAAAGTGCACATTCTACCATTGATGGAATGTTCAGAACAAGTTGTTGCTCATGAAGGGTCAAACAAGAGAGCTGGAGATTTATCAGATTCGGGTGTATGAAATTTGGGGATTGTCGCTTGAGAAAAATACGCTGTCGAGCGACACTCGACATAGGAGCGCAAAGGGTCGACACTTTATGGACGAGTTGCTTTTGCTCTGTCTTTTTCAGTTTCCCGGGTATTTTTTATGAGAATTAAATAATTATGTAAGTAACATTTTGTTTTACATTTTACGGTTCGGAAATATAATTTCCGTACATATTTTTATTTCGAGGCTCGTAATGGCAGTGACTTTTTTGGATTTAGAGAGAGCATTGGTGTTTCTGTTTATTTTGTTTACGATACAAATTACTTTGCTCTGCGAACACTGCGAACAGATCGCCTTGTATAAATAATCCAATGCACTGAGAGATGCACGTTATTTGCATAAATTTCCTTACAGATTTCCTCATTTTCTACGGAAAACATTTTCGTGCTTGCTATTTTCATGATTGCGAAGTTACGAATAATACCTGAAAAGCAAAACTGCTCAGTGGGTTTAACGGACGGATAGTATTACAATTGATGGTACTGAGAAAAAATAACACAATGTGCATAGATATTAAACATTAACGGAGTATAATGAAATTTTAAACAAGAACGTAAATTTACGTGGCTCGTCCTGGGAAGTGAGATTGGAAAAACGTAAATTTACGTGGCCAGTGCGTTAATTGTTAAGGAAATTGTTTATTCTCCATTTCCATACACTTTTCAAAGCAAGGAACGACGGATAAATAGATGGTATTGGTTTGCAGGTTTTATTTTTTATGATATGATCGTACAGTTTGAACTAAAATCTCTTTACGAAACGTACAGTCGATGTTGCATAGATACTGAAGTGAAACGCGTTGCGACAATCGTTCTATAAATATTCTGAAATATAATCCAAAAGCTACGGTTTAATTCTCCTGCTAGAAGCACGTTCGAAATACGCAGATAATACGCGTGTCTGAAAGTATGTCTGGAACTTAGAGCAGAACGTTGAAGGTTAACGCGATTTTCTTGAACAATTATCGCCTTCCTGACGCCTCCTCGTCGCAGGTGCGGCGGCAGGTATATTGCGCGGCTCGAAAATAAGTCGTTTGTATTCACGTGTACTCGAGTTCCATCATGGGTCATTTTCACATTTTACCGTCCTTTAACCTTATCTAGGATATAATTGTCCTGCTTTTAACGCCTCAATTTCCACGTTATCAAATTTTCCAAAGGATCCATCGCACGATGTCGCGTGGAACAATTTCTCGATCATGACTTTCGCTTCATCGACGAAGGATATCGATGAAGCGAGAAATGTTATTTATTTTCAATATAATTACTAATTACTCCCGACTATCCTCTTGCTCGAAATTGTATATAAATAAAACGCATGGTCCTTGCGAGCAGTTGTAAGTTCTAGATCGAAATCGTTAGTTTCAATGTGTAGGATACGGTTTTTCCTGGAAAATAACGATATCCTCCGATAGGTATAATGCAGTGCTTAATTCATAGGGAGTGCGTTGGTTACGTATCTTTTTGTCGGTGCCGATCGTTTGTCTTGCCTCAAGCTGCGCGATTTATAAATCCTTTCGATCCGCTTTGTACACGAGGACGATTTACGACTTCGCGTCCCCCGTACAGAGTCGGACTTGCGGGGAGGACTTGATTTACCTCGTCCACCTACGTCCCATGTCGACAGGATCTGCCCCGATTAATATTTTTTGCGCTCCTATCGATCCTCCTGCTCTCGCGGGAACCGTATTAGGAAGGATTTCCTGTATCCCCAAAGACCTAAACAATTTAACCGCGGAATGTCCAATCGGGTTATCGATAATCTCCAGAGAGACTTATGAACGTTCTCGTTTTTCCCCCATTTTTCGCACAAAGGAAATTTGGCGTCGTAGCCTTGCCTCTTCTACTTCTCGTCGAACCTGTATTTTACTCTATTAGTTCCTCTTCAGTCCAATTATACTCATGATTATTGCACTCGATCGAATGCTTTTCACGTGGTTACGAGGATACGAAGATTGGCGATGGTTCGCGCTTTATCCGATACTACCGTCGCGAGATAAATGGAACATCTTTTTTCTAATCGAGCGTAGATCAAAGTAGAGCAGCCATCTTAAGTCACCAGTATTATCAGTATTATCTCTGCACACATCTCGGTGTTTTGTTAATACAGACGATCCAGTTTCCCGCCACATAGAGATTGTTCCTCTAATGTTGACGTTCGTATATGGACTGTGTACGAGTATAGTCCTTAAACCGCTTAACCCTAAACCTACCAAAGCGGGCAAAATGACTGGTCGATTGTTTTCTCGAAAAATCCCTGTACTTCGTAAGAGTCTATGAGTCATACTATCGATCTATCGGCATCTCTTCTTAACACCCTCCTTCTTTAACCCTTTCCAGCCCAATAACGCCATTTTGCATCATCCCTATAATCCGCTTCTACTAATCAAGTACCTATAAATTGTTTTTCTTCCAAATTTAATTTTCTCACTAAAGGACAATAATTTTTTAAAGGGTTAAGGATATACGCGGTGCACATAAATATGTCCAGGAAGTGGCTGGTGGGTTTAGTGTTAACGTGAGGCGACGTGACGCGCACGTCGATTCCCAACCGCGTTGACGAAAAAACCGAGGATTAAGCGGTTGAGCACTCGTGGTCCTTCGTTCTCTCGCGGCGGTTATTTAATTAACCTAGCATATTCCGGCGCATGGGTAATTCGAGGCTCGTTTTTCGTCGACTCTGGGGAGGCGGTTCAAGAGGGCGTAAACGCCGACGCGGTAAGCGTACGATGGTGCGTGCAAGTGCGCGAGACCGGCGTCGGGCTTAACCCATTCAGGCCTGAATTATTACGAGGGTAAAAAACTCCGCGTTGATCGTACGCGATAATGATTCCGATAAGAGAGATGTATATATACATTTTTTTATTCCTTAAATAGAATTTTTTCATTTATCCAGCATGTAAGTTCGAAAGCCTGTAAAGTGTCATTGATTTACCCTTACTTTCTTTATTTTACGTTCGCAACAGGTTGCTTATTTATACAATATTCCACGTGTTAACTGATATTCAATCCTCAGGAACGCTTTGGCTCGAGCTTACAATACGGTTAGATTACTTGATTCGTGTTTAACAAAGAGTATCGATTAATCACAATACACTTAGACACCGGAGTATTCAATGAGCGATAAAGAAACATTTTACAAATTTGCAGTTAAGGGCTAGAATCGTTTCCACCGTTTCGCTTATACGTTGTTAATAAAAATTAAACCTTCAAACCATACTACAGACCAGTAGTAAATTTAAGTTAATAACACTGGATAATATAAAGATTTATATTATCAACAAGCAGTAATTGTTCTATGGAGCTGGAATAATCGACCGCACCAACTATTTTTGTGTGGAACAGCAATAATATTGTCCTACCAGTGCGTGGCACAACTATTAAATACGATTAATAAATCATAACGTTAAATTAAATTAATATTTCAAAACTGTACATTTATGTTATCGCTCGGAAATGGGATCGCCGACAATCTTGATTAAACATTTCACCAAGTTCCAAAATAAGTGCGCATAATTCTGCACCACGGGCTCTGAGCGCGTTAATGGAGGCCCAATTAATTATGACCGCGCAATAACCCGAGAAACGGGCCGCTCCGCGGCTCTAATTATTTGCCAGAGGTGATAAGAAAAGACCGGTTTCAAGGTGCTCGCCGTTAGCGGCCGTGCATTGTGCGCTGTGCAGTGCGAGGGCCCTTGCAGAATCGTTGCTCGCCCACAATCGCGTTATTTACATTCCGTTATCTACCGTTACTGTGCCTCTAGAATAACAGTTTGAGGTAACCGTGCCGCGAAACGGCCGTTAAACGTCCATAAACCTCGTTAACCCTTGGATGCGCGATCCTTTTTTTTCCCCTGAACGAAGGAAATGCGCCGAAAGAGCGGCAGTGAAAAAAAACGCCGCGCACGGCCAGCGTGTATGCGTTCTAATTTGTGGAAATACCGTACAGGAGTAATTGAATAATTTGATTGAAATTCCGGAGGTCGATACTCTACGATTTTTAATCCGTGGCCACCGGTATCGGGGGATTTGTACGGGAATTTATCGTCAAAGGATTAATGCTGCCAGCAGTTTTTCTATTGCTAAATGTCGAAGTACTCTCAAATGCATCATCAGCCCATTATGTACCAAAGCCAAATGCAAATTACAAAATGCAGTGATGAATTAATTTCCTACTGCAAGCTAATTAAAGAAAAAATATTTTTATTGAGTTGGTAAGTTTTACAGCAGTTGGTACAACATTTAGGCACAACAATCAAAACTAAATGTTCCAATGCTTAGGTAGAGATAAATAAACCACATGCGCCCCAAAAAAGAGACAATGGCTTAAAGATTCTTTGAATCAACCGTTGCGTATCTGTAATCAGAATTTGATGCAAGCTGCTTTGTATTCTTTACGTTGTTATCTCCTACGGGGCGCGTTCTTAATTTCTTTTTTATTTTCTGGAGTCTTCGATTGATCGTTGAAGGAGCCAAAGAGGCCAGGAGAATTTCCTTGACTCGCTCGAAAATTGCTCTGGCTCGGCTAAGGTGGAAATGTCAGGGGAATACGGCAGGAGGATCGAAGACGGTGCTACTCACCTGTCTTATTCCCATTCGTGATTTATCACGGCCCCATTTGCGAAACGCACGCGCGGTTCGAGTCGCGAGATAACGTTATCTCTCCTCGGCTACCGCCACGAGCAGCGGTTTAACCTGTTCTATGTGTATATACGAGAAAAGAAACCCGGAGAAGTCACCTTGCACAATTTCCAATGGTACGCATGATATATATAGAAAAATAGAGAGTTCGGGCTAAAGAACGATGTACAATACAACGAAACTCTAAAAGAAGATATCAAACGGTATGCGAATACAATATCAATACAATCAAATAAAAGTATTAAATCAGGGATCTCTACTTATTTTTATGGAACGTGGAAGGAATGGTGGAAATAGCTTTGCGCTAGTGTCTACTGACGACAAGATGATTCGATATCTTACATTCGTAAGGGCGAACGGATCTCACGGTCTAAGTACATCCTGAACTGCGCTAACTGGCAGGAAAGGAAATTCTTGGTGCTCATCCTGGGACACTAAAAACTTTATGCAGCACGTGCTCGAGTGCATACGACAGAGACAAGTGGCGGCACGGACCGTTGCTAAAGACATTCTCAGAGAATGCTCCCCACGCTCGAGAAACGGCATTCGTCTTCCCGACAGCGAGGCCTTAACCCGATGATGACGCTGATACGAGATGATAACGATAATGATAATGACGAAGACGATGATGACGATAATGGATGTAAGAATATATCCGAGGCTTCGAGGAAGTGCGTTGTGTACTAATTGAAAATTCGCTTACCGCGTAGGTTAATCCGCGTTAGATTTGCATCGCCACGATAAGCTGGCGAGAAATCAAAGTTCTAAAATCGAGTTTATTCCTACAGCGTGGCGTCTTCGGCACTTTTCCTACGGCAAACGAGATTACCTTGCCTTATAAAGCTCCTTAGCGCGAATTAAAGCTGTTACAGGCTCGTCTTGCAACCTAAGCACTATTTCCCAGCGCGTTAGATTCTTAATAACCGAATCTTATTTACATTCAGCCCTAATCTTTTTCATTAGCGTTTAACCCGGCGAATGCACTTAATTTTCGTCCCGAATAAATCCAGCTTCAGAATATTTCTTTAAGCCAGTCTTCGAGGTCCGAACAAATTTTCTTTTTAATGGGGCAAATAAATAGAAAACTACGCGAATCAAAGTCAGTATTCAGTTTGATTCGCTGATGCTAGGATGTTTCCTAACCAATGACATGCGAGCACTGTTTTTTCGTAGATAAATAAAATTCGATTTAAACGATTCCTTTTATGTAAATTAAATATAAAACAATTTCAGCTGACGTATGTCGATCAGAATAATTGTTTATTCGTATTTATACCGCGGTGTAGCGGGGCTAGTGATAAGGGGATTTCAGATGTGGGCAGTGAAACGAGCTTGATATAGGCCAATGATATTCGCGCATTAACAGTACTCCGAGATTAAAGCGCAAACCAGCCGTTGGTTTCGTTTGTCGCCGCTTAGGAGAGCCTGATACTCGCATCCCCCTTATCCAGGAGTCCGTAATAATTAATTCGGGCCGAGCAACGAGCGCCACATTCGTGCATCGAGACGTACCTACTTGCACGTACGGCTCAGCCTTTATAACTGTGTGTATAACTGTACCAGGGTGTGGCTTGCACGCTGCAAAATCGTTTGCACGGAACTCCTAACAGGCCGTTAGATCGATTCCATGGCAACCGTGTGACTGGGCAACAATGCGTGTGCAACCTTTTCAACGGTGCTGGTACACCTCGACGAGATCTTTCAACCCTCCGAATTCTCTCCGCTTCCCACCTTGCATCGTTAAAATCGTTCTCGCTTCGGCCATGCGTGGTTTTACATTCAAGAGGGAGAAAGGAAGGAGTAGTAGCTGTATTATTTAGTACGCTATACGGCCATCTTTCGAACCGCGATTATCTCGTAGAGCAGAGAGACGATAGTGCCGACAAACGAGTCTACGATAGGTTATGTGGAATAAACATAGTTGAGGTGTTCCTCGAAATACCGTACCTTTAGCGTGTCGGCATCTCAGCAAGTTTTTCACGATAATTTTCGCTAAAAACCAAGTACACGCCGCGCTGCTTGGAACGCGTGCCTCGATAAGAATCGACGCAAGTATCCGTTTATTTATTCCACCGTGGAAGTGTCGTAGAAAGCTGATATTTGGAAACCGGCTGACTTTCGAAACGCGGCAATTTCGCGCGGCTATTCAACCGCGTGTATCGCCTCTCGATCTGCCCGATGACAATCGGGTACTCTCGCCACCCTTCGTGGCCGTGACACCGCACGTTCGTATTAGTCGATAAATATTTATTACCGGCCAAGATCAATCGCGTCCTTGGGGGGATCCTTCGTACGTGCCATTATATACCAGCGCGGCCACTTATCCTTCCGACGTCGCTTCCCATTCAGCTGAAACTTACTTCGTTACGTAATGCCTACCGTGCATTGTGTTATTTAAATGGCCATTAAAGCAGTTCCATCGTCCTAGTTAGAGTCAGCAGTCGCGGTCGGTGAGACGAATTGTCTTAAGATGCGTCTACTAATTGTCAGCTGGGGGGGGGGGGATATACGACTGGCGGAAGATCGATCATCGCGAACGCTCTTCCATCATACGCACTTTTTTTTTGCATCGCCCAGAGCTATTTGCTCGTACAAATACTATCCGCGTTTCCAGCGACTTACGTAATCTACGAATCTGTAATCTATAATTTGCGCGATGCCATCATTTGTTTTTCTCTTTCCGTGCAACGTTAATAAAAAACGTATACGTATTTCCTTATTATCGGACAAGTATCTCCTGTGCCAGTAGAGTTCCTAAAACTTTTATTTCCATCGTCTTTAAGATTCAAATATCATTCAAGAATTCTATTTATTCAAGATTTCCTTTATATTGCGTGAGTAAAATATTTGACTTTTTATTTGATCACCTTTAACACACTGTTCATTGACAGCGCGTTTAGCAGGCAGGATAAACAGGGAAGAGGACGGGAATGCGCGGAGAAAATAACCTCAACATCCAAACTAAATTTATACGCGTATGTCAGTATGCTTGAAAGGGTAAAGGAGCGAGACGTCGAGGGTTTCTGGGTTTCTTCGACACGCCCTGTGGTTTTTCCATCGCCAATCCTGAAAGGTCGCGGGCCACGGCACGCTTCTATTTTCGGAAGTTTCATAATGGTGGGCAGTGTCCTAGAATCGGGGGCATATCGATACGCCCTTCGCCTTATCCACAGTTGGGGCTGGTGTGTGCGTTGTACATAAGCAAGTAACCTCCCTGGGATCTTTTCATTGAAACACGACGAACCCTAGGTCGTTACGTAAGGCCTCGCATTATGCGAAGGAGAGACCTTGTCTTCCATCGGTTATGTGCATTACGTCACCGTCCACCGTATCGCGGTGCATTAACTGCCGGCGTAGATCTCGTTAGCGTTTTGCATTACGCCTTCCACGACGGTTGATTATACGTTTTTAGACTTCCTTCGCGCTCACATCCGGTGAACCTCGTTTCTTCCTTCGAGACATATCGATGTCTGGACGATAACGATTTTTATACTACAAACACTCACCTGTGTCGTCGAGTTTTACCAAAGCCGAATTTGAGGTTAAGTTATGATTAGCTTAGTTAGGAATTTAGGTTAGTTAAATTATGGTCAAATTCTATGCATTCGTATCACGTTTTAAATATTTTTGAGCTCTTCCATAATAGTTCGATTTTACGAAAAAAACGTGAATTGTATGTGTAACATTTTTCGTTAAACGAGAAGAAGGTTTTCACGTCTGAAACCATAGACGTTGAACGACTATTGTTCGACGAAAGAATGGCGCGAAGTTCTACCCGGTATCGATACCTCACTCGAGTTTCTAGGATGCATTACGAGCGAAGATATTTTTACCAGCGATCAATCGTGAAGAACGACTTGGCCATCAAGATTCAATTTCGATTTTTCGAGCCCAACGTGGAAGTTCGCAACGAGTCGACCGCAGTTCCGAGCAAAGGGCTAACCGTGCGAGAGAAAATGAAATTCGCGGGAGAACCGGTTCTGGAAACGGGGAAAATATATATCAGTCGGCGAGAAGCGGGCAAAATATATATCACGAACCTCGTGAGCTTTGTGCGCACCTTCGACGGGGCCGGCTGTAAATCAATCATACACGTCGGCCGTTCAATAAGAACGACTTACCGTTCACAATGCTACCTGCGTGCCTCGTGTCGGCGGTTGGGTCCTGGAAAGAGCCGCGGTTATGAATCTCCATATTTGGCACGTGCCTACGCACGGATACGCACCGATACCTGCGTCTTTCTGCATTCTTTTCGCCGTAAGTCACAGGAGCACTCGGAGCGGCCCACCGAATTTCGAAGAATTCAATGAGCGACTGGACTTGATACGTCACCAGCGCGTTAAATGGAATCACGTCTAATGGGTTTATAATGAAGGAACGTGTTCCTGGTATGATCTATAGGATAAATGAAATTTCTTTCGTATAGGCAAGTAAATGATGTTTATTCTGTCCAGGAGTAAACCAGCACTTTTATTAATAAAAGCAGCGTTTCGACTCTCGCATAGAGTTCTTATCAAGCTACAATGATAAACGACTTAAAGTTAATGGTTTGGTAAGAAAAAAGAAATGTGTAGTTAATTATTCGTGTAAACGAAATTGAAATCTGTATATGGAGAAACTGGTTTACTCCTGGACCGAATAAACATCATTTACTGACTTTTACGAGAAGAGGAGTAATGCAAAAACCCTTAAGTCTATATTCCTTCATAGATTTTTATTTTACGTAGATTCTTTTTTGTGTATAAAGGTTCTCCAGTTGAAACGATCTAAGCGAATTGCTCGTAATGTGACAAGAATAAATTAAGGGATATTAGAAATCCTTTTTACAGAGTGAATGTAACATCAATTTTTTGTATTCACCATTGGTGTGTTGTATTATTAAGATGTAATAAGACGTGATAATATGTAAATTCCTTTATATATTGAATATAAGATGTCGAGCTTTGTTCGGCTTTAGACCCGTTTTCTGCATGACGTCATGAAGGTGGGATATAATGGCTTAAACTTAGGCATCTTCGAACAATAGACGTGCTGGCCTGTTTTTGCTACGAAGTTATGGTAGGTGTAATTCAAATGGGAACCCCCTCAAAGGTTTACTAAAAATTCTACACGCTGTTGGTACGGTATACCGAGTTTCTGTACCTTTTTTTTACCGTATACAGTAAAACCTTTCATTATCCCGCCCAGCGCACAGGATGTAAAGGCTAATTAAAGCTTTCATTGCCAGGAATCGGTGTACGCGGCTCTCATATCCTTGCGATATCCTGGATGTTGCGTTTATCGTATATTCAATCACTGTTCATTATCGATTCACCGCACAGCATGCAACAGTACAATAAAGTATTTTTAGTTACATTACCCGTTAATGCTCGATCGCAAGCCGACACGCAAACCACGTACGACAATGTACAAAGCGTTAGCATCCAAGTTTATGCACTTTAGATATATTTACAAACCCACACATTTGGGATGAAGTTAGTTCTAGGTTTGAGATATTGCAGTATACCTACACGTACCCACTTCATACTTCCAGAACCTGTCTTATATACATATATACAACTTCACACATTGAAATCCCAAGATCTTATTCCGAGCCCGGGGCAAGGATATTCTTTAAGCTTTCTTAATCTATCAGCGTGCATATAAACTATCTGCGCTCGCTGATGGATCCAGAAACTTTCAATAATTCCATAGATTTAGGTTACAGCTTAATCCTATGTTATAACATGGACGCGTAGTCGCGCGCGGATTTTCATCGTGTTCTGCAAATTGTCGCGAAAGGGGGAGTATTTTCCCGATGGATAATAATTCCACGTTAAGTGGTGTAGCGCCATCCGCCGTCCTCGAAGGTCTAAGCCGCTTCGAAAAAGGCGGAGGCAGTCGCGAGGTAATGGCATTTAATGTACGGTCACGATCTGGAACATTATCTTAACGACAGGCGGTGAGGGATAGAGGCGGGGGAGGGAGGGGGGCATGAGAACCGCGCAAAAAGTCAGTTAGCGTGCATAAACATATCGGCGGTTTACGCGCAAGGACGTCAGGTGCATCATCGCTAAAAGTGTCTCGACCGGTTCCACGTGGTGCGCATTATTTGATTGTCAATTATCTCGATAGCAAGGAGCCGTGCGCCGCTTTATCGTCACCGGAGGAGGATCAAAACCTCGTGGAATTTCAATCCCTCTCAACGAGGATCGAGCTGCCATCACCTGCTTTGAATTCATCGCGCGGCAAATTGGCCGAGATATTAATTCCAATCCCGTCCAAAGGACCCTCAATGAACTGTTAAAAACCATGCACGTCGCCGGTATCGCGGGCGATCTGAAATGTACACCTCGAAGAAGTGTCTGATTCATCGTTCTCATCATCGTTATCAAGAGTCGTAAAACGTTGCTCGAGGGCATTAGAATTAACCTCCCTTGGATCAATTATCTGGGATCGTAAATTGCAGAGTTGTCTGCGGAAGGGGGGAGGGGGAGGACGAGGAAGGTTCAACTGAATACAGATACTTTGCCTATTCATTTTTTAATGAATAAGAAATTCAGTCCTAGCAACGGCCATTCGAGCGGTATTACGCGTTTATTCTCGGAGCACGATTCACTCGGAGATTTTTCCAAATCCAAATGATTAAAGTGGAAGCCCGGAGCCGAGGAAGAGGAAAAATGTTAAGGAGTAAAATTCTTTAGGACAGAAGTCTGTTGACATACAACAAGGAATACAATATAGAATTTAGATCGTTATATATTATTATTTAACTGTTCTTACGTATATATTTTAGTACGAAGGACAGCCTGTTTGTCAGAGAAACGAGGTTCAACAGCAAATTGTAATTTCTTCTCATTGTTCATTTTATTTTTTTGTAAAAAAACACACGAAACACGCTACGTATATTGCTTAATTAAAATAGTCTTTTGTCTGAGGTTCTCCAAAACGCCAATGTCTGCCAATGGTTCGTGCAAGGGAATCGTTCGATTTCGCCCCATTTGCCGATATTTACGCACACGCCTGGTCCGATGGAACGCACCTTACTACGTGCTTTATAGCGCAGGTTCCGCGAAACGACAGACGTTGCGAAACGCCACGTACGACGGCCATAGATGTGCACTGAAATCCGTGGCACGTGCCCACACACTGACAAGCTCGTCACACGGACAAACCTCGCAGGCGCAACGTGCGTATGCGTGGGCCACCTCACGAAAGTATCGATCCCGCCTCGAGCCGCATTTCGAAATCCCTCGAATGGTCGAAAAACGAGGATCCGCATTTCGCGCCTCGCTCGTCAACGCTAAACCTACCAAAGCGGCCAAAAATGGTTTGGTCGTTTCTTAGAAAAATTCGTAATCGCGCATTTTTTGGGATTTTCCACGATTCTACCTCGGAGTGTGATTCGTTCTATCGATATATTGACATCTTTTCTTGATAGTCTTGATAGTCTCAGAGTGTGAATCGTTCTATGGATATATTGACAGCTGTTCTTAATAGTCTTGTTTTTTGATAATATACGAGGTGTACATAAATATGTCGAGAAAGTGGCTGGTCGGTATAGCGTTAATGCAACGATTATCAGAGAGGCTGAAATTATCCGTCTGCTATTTCTTATCGCAATTGGGCCGAATTAAGAGGACGCCTTCTCAGGGGCCTTCCATCATCGCTTTGCGTTATCTAAACGATCGAATCAACTTGCTTGTTCTTCCCGAACCTCTTTCTCTCAATGGATGTTCCTAATGCGTCTATTCTTACACTGCTATTCGCCGCGTACGTAATCTATCCAGACGCATGACTTTGGGCTTTGATCCGCCAATGTTCGAGTAATCCACGAGCCTTTCAACCAGCTCGATTTCCCGCGCGCCCTTTCGCGCAGCCATTAATTTCCCTCGTTATTTCTCGATCCTTAAGTAATATTATCTCGTTGCAGCACTCGTGCTGAAATTGCGCAAAATCCAAATCACACGTTCGCCTTCCGTAATCACGGCTTTACGCTTAACAATCCTCAAATAGAGGGCCGATCGTCATGATCGGCCAATTGATATATCACAGAATGGCGGAGCGTCGAGGTTCAGGCCGATCGTACGCGTTCGTATGGGAATCGTTCGCAGAAACCGACGGTTAATGTCGTTATTTTAAGTCTAGCCCTCGTGTTGGTTTATCCGCCGTATATAATTACGCAGCTATTGGCGCGAGGAGCGAGAAATAATTCTCCTCCCGGGAGGCAGGAGAATCGCGAGGGAAAATGATTTACATCGACGCTTCTACGCACGACAATGGAACGCGCGAGAACGGTGGATGGGTAATAAGCAATATATCGTACTCAGGGAGTAATAAGCAATACGTTTTGCACGTTTACGCGCGGAAAGGATCCACGAGTGCGGGCTCCAAGGGCCATTATGTCGGCAACGACAATCCTAACGATCATTAAGTCGCGAACGGCGAACGCTCGCCTTTGCTATCGGCGATATCGTGATCGCCGTTATTGCTCGAAAGTTCCGACGCTTGTGAATTCTCTCCTTTAAACCGGCACCGAGCACTTCTGAGATTGACGTGCACCAGGAATTTGCCACGAGGTACATTGTCCCCTGGGAAAGTTCTACTGTCTGTTATGTGAAAGCTAAGCTCGTTCTTTCCTTTTTTTTTTATTGCAAAAGTTTATTACACAAAATAATGATAAATCATGCTTGAGCTTTGACACTACTGAGTATCTCTCTGATGATTATTAATGATCCATCGTTATGCCCATGATTATCTTGCGAGCGAGTACTTGAACAATCTTATCCTACAAGGGAAAACGATACGTTAAAATCGCGAGGCGATTTTTTAGCCGATTTATTCGTACGTTTAGCGATCTTTCGAAGTTCTCACTTTCCTTAAAAATCCAGAATAATTTTCTATATGACGTGCGGTTCGAATATTTCCCCTACGTAATCCGGCGTTGCGCCGCGCAACTCGGCGGAATGTTATCTCTTCCTTTTTTTTCGCGGAATTCTTCGGTCCAACGAGGGGCCGCGATATGATTTTTGTACCGTTAACAAACAGTTCGATCGGTCGTCGATCTACCTCGACGAGCTTCCGGAGAAAATAAAGGCGCAACCGAACGATCGGCAAAGCGCGATCGTCGTAACGCTTGATTGCCGGCCCGTGGAGCTTCCTTGAACGAATTCTTCAAGCTCTTCCGCACGTCGATGGAATCGTGATGCACGTGGAAACCTGGAATGGCCTTGCCGAGACACGCAGCTCGCAATTTCTGCTCGCGAAAATTGATCGTTTCCAGACCGTGATCGCGGTAAGGGCGGAAAGTAAAGACGGATGGATGCGATGCACTTAACTCGCTTTTTCACGAGACTTTCAAATGGCACGGTCAAAGAAAAGATCACCTCTCTTGTTTCTTGCTGTTCAAGGAAGTGAATTGTGTAAAAAAAAGAATAGTACGTGAAGAATATATCGTGAGAATTTTTTTGGACGGAATGAAAAAATCGTATGAGACTCTTTTGCTCTACGAATGAGTGTAATGGAAGAAACACTTTATTAATATTTGTATTTTTCCAACCATTCGTATAATATTATAAGATGCATATATATACACTCTGAAAAGCGTTTATTGGAGTCGACAAATAAAAGAGATTTTTTTTATTCAATATCCTCCCTTTTTGGCAATACCTGCTTTAGAAGTTACATTAAGTTATCTAATATTGGTGAAATTTTCGAAGGACATTTCGCGGAGTTTTCGTGTAAAATAGAAGCAAAACGCGAATCAATATCGCTCGATCGACGTATATGACGAGTTGCACGTAGAACCCCGCAGTCTGCCTACGCCGATCTCGATTCTTCACGCAGCATATATGTAGACGCGTTACTTCCGCCGATGGAGGCCTGCGTGGCATTAGAAGGAAACAGCTCGGTCTCAATGACGGTCGCTTTAAGGCACCGTGGCGCAAGTGTCGTCTTAAACAATGCCCCCTTGACGAGAGATGGGATCTGCCGCGTAACTGCAGGAAGTGCAGAAAAAAAGCATAATTACGTAGGAAGTATTAAGCATATTTCACGGTTAAACCTAGTTGAACTGTAATTTTCGCAATAGCCAATCAGATATCCGATCGCATTTCACGAGATTGTAGGAAATTCTCTGAATGTATGTAAAAGTTCCTTTTAAATACACTAGAAAATATTACGAATAATGTAAGGAAACAAAAATTCTCAATAATTTTGACTCGATCCATCGAAATCAATTCTTCTTGGCAAAGTACAGTTAATTTCATCGGCGCAAAGCGATCCTCGGGAGAAAATTTCTTCGTGTTGCAACGCGCATTCAGGAAGAAAATCATTTCATAATTCACGTAGAAAGGATTTCTTTTGCATAAGCAGCTCGAAAGCCAATATTATCGTACGTTTAACTCTGGGAATTAAGGAGCGTGGCTTTAAAGCCGCTGTAAGAAGTTAATTGAAAGGCCATAAGCTAAACAAGGTGCTTAAATAGACCGAACGACGTGCAGCTGCAGCTGCCTTTTCCCGCTGTCCTTTCTACTCGCTTTATTATTGCAAATATATCGACCGGCCGGGATGGTAGAAAGTTTCGAGTGTCGTTAATTTTTCTCTCCTCGTGTGGGTAATCGCTCGGAGCGAAGAAGGCGCGGGGACTTTCCTCGGGGGCACCCTGAAAAATGCAGGTACATACCTCCATTCTCTCGAAACTTTCTTCGATCATCCGTGAACATTGCCGACGATCGAATCCGCTTCTCAACCGCTCGTTTCGCGAAAACTCCGGTATCCATTCCATCGACGATCCTCTCCCTGTTGTACAAGTGAGCGCGTTGTAAGTCTCTGCCGCTCGATCGCGGATTCGATGAAAAAGGAAAACCAACTAGCGGGGAAAAAAGTAACGAATGTCTTCGCCTCGAAGAGCTATGAAAAGCGCTCGAAGTAGAAATCTCCCGTGGCCGCCGTAAATTTCTAATTGCCACGCCAGATCTTATGTAAATCGACAGCCATTAAAGGCCAAAGCATGCTGCTCGCCTTAGGAGTGAAAGAAGAGGCTCGATAAGGCGAACGGGAGCGTAGAACGTACGATCCTCGTTACGGCGCGCAATGTTGTTGATATTAATCGCGAGGGAGTTTCTCCGAAGTTCCGCGGATGGTCGGGAGAAGAAACGGAAGTACGTCGTATTAACGGTCCCTGTCCTCTTGAGAATATTGCGAATGCAGGCCCTTTATTGGACCCGCGACTTTTTTTTCCTTCGTGTACGTCACGGTGGTTATACGTGACCGCAGGTTGTTTCTCTTAGAGTCACGGTGGTCCTCGGTGGCCGGCATGCTTCGAATGTTTATAATTGTAAAAGTCGAATGAGCATTGACTGAGTTGGATAAGCTTTGGATGAGTTAATAAATTGTGCAGATCATCGTTAATTAGAGGATATTTTGAAATAAAATGTGCAGTATTTAACGATAAAAAATCGTTATCGGAAGATCGAAAATATAAAATTAATTTTTAACAAATCATCCATCTATCGATGCATTGTGTTAAAGAATTTCAGACATAGATGCGATTGGTCGATGCGATCTGAGCAGTGAGTTATAATCTTTTTAATTCGATTTTTGCAATCTTTGTCCAAAAACTTGCGAAATTTCTTTCGTAATATCCTGTTGCTGTTATACTGTTTGAAGTTCGCATAAAGCGGGAACGTAAATCCGTCGTAATACAAATAAATGTTTCAAAAGAGTTATTAAATGTAATCAAGTACGCCATGGTGGTCATCCATGGCCGCCAACACGATACACGCTCCACTCACAAGCCTCTGACGTCACATAACCATATTTATCATTATTTCGCCATTATACGTTTAGAATAATAAAAATACATTCCGCGCGACCCGAGCAAGACGTATGGTTTCCGCATGGCAGTCGACGCGTTAATACCCGGCTCGGATAAGAGAGGCTCCACCTTGCGCTTCCTACTCCGTTTCTAAGAAGAACAATGGCGGTGCACCGTCCCTAATTAATTAATCACGGCCCTTGGTCATCCTTGCAGCGGCGCACGAATCCAAAGTCATTACGCAGGGCTGTACATTTCAAAAGTGATCTAACCATCCGTAAATGGCAATCGATTAATTTGAGGTATCCTCGACCATCTTCCAGCAACATCTCGTTAGGTATCCGGCCTGAATTTAATTAGCCTTATCTGCGCCACTGCGGAAATTACCTTTCGTCGGTTCATTCGCGAGGAGACACAGTGGAGATGCGAAGGAGCCGAGCGAGGAGGAGAGACTCGTCTCTCCTCTCCCGGCGTCATGCATCCAACTAGGAAGCGACAAGAAAGCGTAATAACCTGTCCCCTCGGATTGATTTCAGATCAAGCTGGAGCGGGTGCTCGGCGTAACCGTGTCCAGCAATGCAGCCCTGGACTGCGACGCGACGAGCGAGCTGGTCGCCTATCCTGCTGGGTGAGTTCAAGACCGGTCGTGGTCCCTTCGTCTCCTCTGATCGATTCCCCCGATTTATCTCGATCTTGTTCCACTTTACGACTCACTCCTGGCCACGGCGCTGCTTCCTCGTATCCAAGGCTGTCGACGATAACGACGCATTCGCACCGCTGGGAACTAATACTCGAAAATTCGTTTCGCGTCTCTCGACACCTTGGCCTTTGAGCGCTTAGAGCAGCGCTTAACGCGTTCCGTGTCACGCGAGACGTATACGACTTAACCTGAATTGTTCATTAGGGCTATTTGGAGTTTTCCTTGCAAGACGAGGAATTTTTAAAAGTAATTGTTTATACCTATTATAAACGTAACGTGTGGAGTGTAATCGTAATAGCATGGGGGGCTACACTCCACGCGGCTTGGACGAAAGCTAAAAATAAATCTGAAAGTAACCAACGATCGTATTTTATTAATCTATAACGTGGGTAAAGAGAATAACACGGAATGTTCTAACGTGAATACGAGAAGGTTTTGCGTGTTTTATGTTCATCGCGTTATGTTAGAAAGAACTGCTATAGGTTTTAAAGTAAATCATATATTTCTGGGAAATTTTCAGGTATATGATAAATTACTTTATCGCATCGTAATCTTCACTTTTTCAAATGCCACTTGAGAACACATTAAGTGTTCTCGACTTTTTAATAGTAAAGGTTTTCTTCAATTTTTTCATTTATTATGGTACTTGTACCAAGAGCTTGAGCCATTTATAGTGCTTTTTGAGGTTATTTTGGGACAGATACATGAAAATCTCTATGACGTATTTGCACGTCATCCGATCCCTAATAAAGAATGCGGATGACTTATATATGCGTCATCGGACGTCAATGCCTTAAAATACCTGAGTTCGTCCTGCGGATTCTGAGAACGAGATTCAGCTCCTTAACCCTTCGCAGTTCTACATCCAGTCTCTCTCGATATTAATTTTATTTTCCTTCGATACCTCGTAATCATCGTGCACGCGAAGCGAGTAAATCTTAGTGCGCCTCTTAGCTTTCTCTCTGGTTATTAGCAGAACTTCATTGACAAATCCCATCGATCGTTCGGGGAACAAAAGCATTTCCGGACGTGGAGGCTAAAATTACAGCGTGTAGAGTATTAAATCTGCGCGAGCGTAATATGAGGTATCGATGAATAACGACGATAATTGCGAAGCGAAATTTCGAGGACGATAAGGGGGGTTGCCTTATTCTCGCCACGATCGTTGTGTGTTTTTGACATTTTTCGCGATACTCCTGGATCGTTCGCGGCAAGATAATGCCTCAGCCCGAGTGTACCAAAATTACAACATTGTGGGAGGACATAAATCACTTTGCGGATAATGGCGGGTATACGCTGGCGGATAATTGGAGCACAAGCCGCCAGGATAATTCAAACTTACCACGTAGCAATCTTCGACTCTGATTGCCACGGCAATAAAGCGCATTTGCGGCGCATTAAAGTACGAGATCGGGTTTATTTTTTATTTCAACGTATGGGGAGCAGGAACCACGTGCAGAAGAAAATTGTTTAATTCCCACTCGTGTTAACTCGAAGGTTTACACGAGTCTTCGAAACGAGTTGGTAAGATTTTCGTTCAAATCGTGAGCTCTAATTCTCTATGACGAGTGTTCGAGGAGGAGCGCGAATTTACCAGGCATGAATTCTTTTACCTAAATTTTGGTGAAAGATATTTTCCTGTGGGAATCTTACAATCGACGGACTATGGACAGTTCGAATTGATTGACTTTTAAATGCTTCGCGATATTCGTGGGAACGAGTAACGGGAAGGAGATTTTGCGTAACCAGGCATACGGAAGCCAAGTATTATCGCGATCGTCGATATCGGATCGTGATATCTCGATAGAGAATCGGCGATTCGGTGCTTGAGAAAACCGGATAATGTGAGCCTGTGCGATCTGTGCTAATTCTACTACTTAAATCAATACAAGTATCTAATTACATTCGATCACGCACCTAATATGAAAACGAAATCCAACGGATTACGTACCTTGAAAAGCAGAATTTTTAATCTGTAAAATTTATCACGAATATCGCGTAAGATTGCGTTTTTAATATTCATGTAATTATCCGAAAATTCGAAATCTTTGCACCAGAAAATACTCCGGAACGACGAGAATTTTTGGCGGTACGAGCAAAGAAAGAATGTGATCGCGGAAGAGAGTTCGTTAACGGTAAGGAAAAAGGACCCAGAAAGAAATGTGCAATTCCGTCCGTCACGGACAAATGCGGATGGCATAAAAGAGACCTGCGGCTCCTTCTTTCTCCGGCAACATGAATGGAAGAATGGCGAAAGTGCGATGAAGAGATTACACGGGTTTATCGTGGTGGTGAAAGATGAACGATTCGTATGTAGGTACAAACGATTCTCAAAAAGACCGAAAGAATACGCGGCCATTGCCCATTTTTCTGCGAGATCGTGGACTCATCTCGGATCCGTCGGTTGCTTGAAATCAGGAACGCGCTTTTGTTCATCGCCATAAAAATAATGCGCGGTCTTAACGAATTCTATCCGACTCTCGATCCTTTAATTATGAAAGACGTATATTTACAACCTCGTGAGTTTATCGATATGTACAAAAAGAAATTGAAATCAGTATCAATATTTGCATTTAAAACTTTTTATCCCATAACACATTCTCCAATTTTACGAAACTGATCTAACAACAAATTTATTGCTTCACGCGAGGAAGTAACTATAAACTGTGATTATTAAATAGTTTACAAATTAAAATTGTTTTTTACTACCAATTTTGAATTTTTGTTGCGTTTAATTACGTTTATTTTTCTTTCCTAAACATATTATACACCTATTCGAATAAAATATGCATTTTGTTCAATGTGTAGAAGAATGCGGGACGATCGGCCGCAGCGACTGACACGCGAATACATCCCTGTATTTATCAATGGTTTCGTTCCAAAGAATTAAAGATTTCAGTACCAAAAATCCTAAGCTTAGATTCATCCATCGACATTGTGCACGTCGTTGATAATATGCGCGACGCAAGACGATCGATTTTCGGTCAGACTGCTAAAATCGGGTTAAATTCGTCGCACGATTAAGCCAGACGTATCGCGGCCGCCAACGAATGCAATAAAGTATGTACGGTACTCCGGCGGAAATCGGGTCAAGAGAGAGGTGAATGGACCAAAAGATTCTGTGTCTCGAACGCCGACACGGAGATCCGCCTTCCTCGATATGTATCAGCGACAGTTCAACCGTCGATCCACGGTCTACGCCTTTCTGTATCCAAGAGTCAGCACGCACAGCCGTAGATTCTCCTTATCTGCATGGGAGATCTAGCCACGGAAAAGCCGAAGTCGCGTAGATACGCTTGATAATTGGCGAGCGATAAAGTCGAACAGACTGCTGCGGATGAATAGGATTTCCGTGACGCGGTTTGGGAATAATCGAATATTCCCAGTTTGCTCGCGCACGTGAACCAAGATAAATCCCGAAGGGAATCGCCATTGAATCGGTTTGGCACGACCCACGAAACGTCTGCTATCGTTTGAATTCTGCACTTTTTTTTGAGGAAAATAAGATCATGTCGCGTGTAAACCTTTTTTTTTGAGTGGTGCAAATGTATGTTTGAAAAAAGTTAGTGTTTTAAGTATGAAAATAAGATATCTATGTACATCTAAAATTAACGTTGATTAATTTTCGTTCAAGATTAGATTTACGCTGTTTAAAAAGCGACTTCTTATGTAATATATGCTCGTAACGTTTCTGTCGATGTTAAGATTCTGTTATACCGCTCGCCCGCTCGTTCGATTATAACGATGTTCGAAGAAGCCTCTGCATAAGTAAGTACGCAAGTAGCTTCATTAAACAGCCGCGGCAGATAAAGTGTACAAAAGCCGTGAATAGTCCTGAATATTGAAGTGTTGGCTCTCGAGTTTCTTAGACCGCCGAAGGACTGTTGATTGTCAATATTCGGCGAGCTTCTTTTCATACACCACCGCGGTAATTACGTGCGCCTTCCAGCATTGGGATTATCATAAGTATAATCGGTTGGGCCCGCGAAGATCCGCGAAGGAGCGTGTACTTTCGAGCGACATCCGATAAAATTGAACCGCCGCGGTTCTCGATTTCTCCCACGGAAGAGTGACTTATGGCCGGCCAATTGAAAATGTTGTACCTGAGCGCGAATACGTGCCACGCTTACGGCCGATTCAACGGCTGTGACGGACTTTAACGAGATACCCAGAGGCCTGTGCGGTGAAAATGCGCTTGCGCAGTATGACTTTGCGAGGCAACGAAAGTGGCCAGACGTTGCGTGCACAATTTTCCATGGCAAGGCAACACGCATGGCGACCTCGTAGAGTTACGTCCGGCAGCGCTTTGGCTTTGAATGAAGCTTATGTCACTGAACGTAGAAAATTATCCTCGAACGTGCATCAGAGGTCCTCGGTGTACCTTATTAAGGCTGTCGCTCGTACAGAACGTGAGATTTTTCGTGTTACGTATTCGTACGCGTGTAAGTGGTTTATAAATCGAAAGAAAAAACCAGAGATGCGCAGGATGAAAAAGGAATTTCTTTGAACCCGCATACAGGCTTAAGAGAACTTTATTAAGATCCTCGGTCGTACAGAAGGTGAGATTCTCGAGTTACTTATTTCTACACATGTAAGTGGATTTATGTATCAAAAGAAGAAGCTTCTGCAGCTATACAGGATTAAACAAAAATGTCTTTGGAGGCGCGTACAGCGTCAAGGGAAGTTTATTAAGAGTCTCACTGATACAGAACGTGAGTAATTCGTGAATCGTAAAAAGGAACTTCCACGACTAGGTACAATTGCCAATGGCTTCACGGAGGCCCAATTATCTCTCGCGAGTAGAATTTCGTCGCATAAAAATCATACGTCTAAGGTGTATTAAGAGCACGTCAATGGCGATTACCAAAATGTTAAAGTGCAAAGCGGGAGACGGTCGACTTTCGTGACAGAAAAAAGATCCTTTGGCGCTTATACGCGAATGACTGGTGCCACGAGTCAACTAATTGCACCGGCACTAATTATCGTCTATCCGCAACCTCGCACCTGCAGTTCAACGGACTGCGGACCTCGCTTCGCGGTGGCTCAAACAGTTCTTTTGCACGGTATATTAGTCCTCGTCGTCCTCGTCGTCCTCGTCGCCGTCGTCAAGCCGGTCTACCGGGCGTTTTTAATAAGTAGTCGCGCAGCATAACCGGATGCTTGCACGTTCAGCCACGGGCCAGCTGATTTGCATGTCCTTAAAGGTACAAAAAGTCACGCGACTTCCGCACTAGTACCGGTGTCTCGTCTTTTTTTTTATTCATTTCCCCAATTATTCGAGCCTAACGCCAAGTTCGGTCTTGGTGATTTCAAATCTCTCGAACTTATCAGAGAATTTATACACGGCGGTTTTTTTTAAGCGTTATAAGTTTGTTTATTTCATACGTTGAGATATTCAGTTTTACATTTGTGCTTAATGGCGTCTAGCATTGACTAAGCATTTTTCTAAATTTGACTTTTACTAGCGTAAGGAAAAAAATGTATATATTACACGTGCAGAAATAATTTTACGCTTATATACGCGCACGTACGCACACACTTGGATCAGAAAAGGTGCGATAAAGGACCAAATCGGCCGTTCGACGGCCTTGAAGTCTCGATAGAAATACCAGAGAAATATCGTTGGTCAACGTTTCTCTGACCATACGTATAACGAAATCGTGATCGAATAACACCGGCATTCAGGAGTCGTTGCGATCTCACGAGGCCATAGCCAAGAGGTATGCAAACTTACACCCGCGTATTATCCGCATTATGACCGTCCTTTCGACTTTTCTCGCGCTACACCATAATCTACGCCGCGCTGTGGCTGCGGCCTTAATGTCAACATCGATAATTCGATTTGTCGTCACGCCGTTGTCGACTTTTTGCCCCTCTCCGTCTCCTCCTTCCTACTATTTTCGGTTTAATTTTCCATCTACTTGCAATCGAATGATTGAAAAGTACCGATTATAAATTATATGTTCGTACAGTGGTTTCAAGCATACTCTTTGCAGCTTAACCCAGTTCCATCACAGTAAATTGCGAAAAATATGTCCTAATCAGCAAATAGTCCTAACAAGATCTTTGATGGCTTTCGAGTGTTTTTCGCATTTCATCTTCAAGATTTGCTGTTTATATGTATTCAGAAATATATATTAATGTATACATAATATATTATTGAATATATATTTGAAAAATATTATTGAAGAAAACTAGTGAGGAAGCTCACACGTATATATACGCTCATGATGCTAATGGATTAAGTCGAAGGAGGTTATTTACTGGTAAAATCGTCGAATAAAATCGGATAAAATTCCTATCTGACTTTTTCACGGTAACGTGTACATGACTTGGCAGGAAGCACTCTCGTCTCAGACTTGGAAGTGGATGTCGTTGCACGCAGCTGGATCCAAAGTCCTTTGTTTCTTCGAGGATGACGCGACTGACTCTCACGCATCCACGTCTCCGGATCGTTTTCGCCACGACTTTCCAGGGGCGCCTATCGGACGTTCTTTCCTTTTCACGACCTCAGTGCTGCCGAGATTGAACTTTTTCTCCAAGGCCACGAGAAAGTATCGAGGTCGAGATTTTCTTCGGCGTACACAGAAAGTTACGGCCGAGGGTTTTGCGTTCACATCGTTAGTCATCGTTAGAAATTAGCGGCGAGACCATAATCAAGATCTTCGTTCGACCTTGTTTCTCTCTTTCCTTTATTTACGACGGGAAATGCGCGGCTCCACCACGAATATTTCAGTTATCGAATGAGCTTACTTCCCCAAACGCTAATTTACTTTTATTACGACCTCATCCTTTCGATTCTTAATATCTTTAAAATAATTTTGTTACCCTTTTTAAATGTTGGCTTGACAACGATTTGACGAGTCATGGAGAATCTCACGCGGCATGATTTTCCAAATTGTAACTATGACTATGGTATTTATGAAATGACCTTTGCGTGTTTTATATTTACAACGTATTTAAACATTTTTCTGAGCTGTATTTTGATGTTTTGATAAAATAATTAAGAATGTTTTACGCGTTTCTTTCCTATACGAAGGAATATCAGTTTTGAACTTTATTTACACTACTAATCCATCAAACAACCAAGCACTGTTTCGAACTTTGCCTTTTGCGATGTTCATAATCAAATATTTTCGTGATTTACTTTATTTTTATTATTCTAAGAGTTAGAATTACATCATTTATCGGCTGCCAAAGAACGTTTTACATTATCGTCCTTCAATTTTCAATTCTACTTTCTACCAGGGCTTCGACCATAATTTTCTTTCCTTTAAATTAATTTTCGGCCCCGTCTGCTAAGATCATTTGGTCTAGGACGTACCATTTAAAGTGACTTCCCAATCGCTAGAGCTACAGTATACATATCACATGGGAAAGCCAAAAACCACCCAAGTTTTTACGAACCCAGTCCGAGTTTCTATCCACTACACCACCATAGCTCCAAGTCGGCCATTATTAAATTTTCAAAATAGTTAGAGCTAATCATCGACGAGGAATCTTTTGCATCAAAAGCTGTCAGCTAAAAAACTACAGGTAGTTTTGTGCCATTTCCCTGAAGTTCCAGCACCAGTTCCTGGAGCCTCTTCGAGGACAGGGCAGAGGATGTCGGCGCATCGCCGTCCTGTTGGAAGTCGTTCAGCGTGTCTCGCGGGAAGAAAGTAGCTTATTAGTTATTACGAGGTGCACTCGACTGACGGGGCGATCTCGTCTACCCAGAGACACAGTCCTGGGATTAGCGACAGCGGACGATCTTTTCCGCCTGTTGAGCTCGCGCGTGTGGATCCGGAGATGCCAGGGCGAGGAAGAAAACGAGAGTTTCCTCTTCTCTCTTTCCCCCGTCGACGGCTTAGATATCGCGAATAACCGGCCAACGACGCGATCACGTTTGTTCCACTCTCGTGGCCCGCTGAACGGCCGGGCATTCTCTTTTTAATACATCGCCGTTATCGTTATTCCAATTAACGGGACGTTTAACTTGCTGTTTGACGTAACTCTCTTCCGAGCACAGGAGATGTTGCGAGGCGACTTAATGCTAAACCTACTGAAGCGGTGAACGTGACCGGTTAGTCGTTCTTTAGAAAAATCGCTGTACTTCGTAAGGGCGTTTTTTGAGATTTCCCACGATTCTGCTGCAGAGTGTAAATTATTTTTATGGATGTATCGATATCTCTTTTTAATCGTGTAAACTATACAGCTGAAGAGGCCGTTGTTTATTTGGTAAAGAGCACATAAAGATATAAGGAGGGGCTACGTAAGGAAATGTAAAGCATAATAAATAATAATACGTTTATTCCCCAATCGTTAAACACAATAAGAACACGTAAGAATTCCTTAACAATACTTACACCACTTTTACACCTGTACAGCTCTCTATATCTATTCTATTATAATAGTCTTTAGGGGTATATGTGGTGTATATAAACATGTCCAGAAAGTGGCTTTAGTGTTAAATGGCTGTGTCGAAGATATATCAATGCTGCTAATTGTATTGTGCGTTTAAATACTCGGATTAATGCTTCTGAGTAAAAGAAGCCTCGGAGTATTAGAAAATTCTTCATCCAGTAATCTTGATTTCCTAACTATCGTCGAGCAAGAGAAGAAATGCACGAAAATTAATACATTATCGTTACAAAATTAATATACTGCCAATCTAAACTCGAGGTTTGACAGCATTTTGAGATATCTTACTACAAACTCGAATGTTCCTTGCGTGACGCGAGACGAATTGTTTAGTATCTCTCGTTGTTTACTCTCGGTAACAAGTTCCAAGCCACGAAACTTGGATGGCAGAGCGTAATGTCCTAGGTACTTGAAAATCACGAGCCTCGAATAATTCAGACACCGCGCCGTAGAATCACGGTGCGCCATGATACAAAGATCGTCCAATAACCATCGGCGTTATTAGACACGCCATCGCTTGGGCATTCATACCCGATAATCGACCCAGTGACCTTTAAACCGGCGACCTTAGGTGCAACCCCAGAACGGAGATCTTTTCCTCGTCCGCTCTGTGTATCGCACTTGTATGCAGGTTGCACCGGCCACGACGCATACAGGGTGAAGCAGGTATACTAGGACAAACTTTGGGAAGGGGTTTGTCACGATGAAACGAGAAAGAGATGCCCAATAAACAGATTTACGGAAGTATCTGGTTTATGAGTTATTTGAATACACAATATATAACCATTTATTGATTACATATAT